>JANSLP010000188.1:0-61359 GCA_029298735.1 Ophiostoma sp. CBS 140.51
ATAAAGAAATAAAGGAGAAACGTTGAAAATTGTCCTTGTAGTCTTTACCAGATATCCTCCACAAAAATTAAAAATAAAATAAAGTAAGTCCTCTTCCAATAAAAAGAAATATCCTCAACAATTGCAAAAAAGAACAAAAAAAACAAGCTGGTGTCATTGTTCTCCCATATATTCAAAGGACCTGAGGGTGATCGAAACCCTGACCTAGGGATCTGCAATCCCTCGCTCTACCACTGAGCTACACGTCCGGAAGGCGGAAAGAACAAGCGAAGCGCTTGTCTGTTGTGGCGGCGAGCATCCTTACACAGTCTCTTAAAGGCGGGACGGCAATGGAGAACAAAGCGGCAGAAAACGAGGAAAGTGGAGGAGATGTGGAGATGTGGAGATGGAGTTGGGCTGTTTGTTGGTGAGTTGGTGGAGGGTCATGCATCTGCGATGTGGACCGTCGTGGACGGATTACGTCGTACAAGTGGGCATTAAGAGTCTTGGACAATCTACAAGACATGCATTGCATTCGGTATATCACAGAGGCAGTTTAAAATACGAAAAATGGATCAAGTCAAGAGGAAAGAAAATAGATTGTGTCCAAACGCCCGCCATAATATGATGAAAAGCCAGTCGCCAAAAAATTCCCCAAAAATATTATGAAATAAACATCCAAAAAGATGAGTATGAGTCTTGTACATCTCATGTATCCAAAAAGTCATTGCGTCGTTATTGTGTCTTTACACAGATTTATGTTGACTCTTCGTCACCCTCCTCTTCGTCATCGTCATCGCCCTCCCAGTCGGCACTCTCCAGCCCACGGCCGTTGATGGCCATGGTTAACAGCCACCCAAGACCGGCTACGCCGCCAAAGATGCACCATTCCAGCAGCTCACCGCGCGCGGGGCGCTGGATCCGTGTGGACAGCGAGAAGAGCGCACCTGACAGGAAAGGACCGACACTCCGTCCGGCGGCCGACAGCGTCTGGGCGATGCCGTTCAGTGTCCCCAGAGTCTCGTGCGAGGGCGCCGAGTTGTTGATCAGCAGCATGACACTCGACAGGCCACCGACGGCGCAAATGTTTTTGAAGACGAGGACGGCGCCCATAATCAAGTGCAACTGCCACTCTTTGCCCTCTTGGCCGGTGGGGACCCAGGGCATGACGAGCATACTCAGAGCCAGACCAAAGAGGGCACCGCGGTAGGTTCCCAAGTTGCCGAGCTTCGACTTGAGGGGTTGAAAGGCTATGATCTGGAAAACGATGGTGGCCGCGCCGGCAAAGGACAACAACAAACCAATCATGCCCGGCGGCAGGTCACGACCTGTGGGCAAGGGCGCAGCCGAGAAGATGGGATACAAGCTGTTGAAGCTAATGTTGGAGAGCTGGAACACTAAGTAGGTCAAGAGCAGCAGCACAGTCTTGTGGTTGAGCAGCTGTTTGAGAATGGTCGTTTTCTTGCTGCTGAGAGTCAACTTGGTGCTGGAGTTGCTATCGGTGTCATCGTCGCCGCCTTGGGTGGCGTCTTCCGAAGCACTGCTGCTGCTGAGCAGAGGGCTGGTTTCGTTGTTGTCGGGGAAAGGTGAGTCAGAATCATCGTTCGACGGCGTGCCTGCCAACTTGCCCTTGGACGACGTCAGGGAGCAGCACCATGCCCACAGCTCATCGATCCAGACCAGTCCCTTGGGCAGTGTCCGGCGGTCGCAGCGGTCCAGTGTCTCGTCGAACCAGATGCTCAGGACGACGACGGTCACGCCCAGCAGGGCAGCACTCGCCAGGTTGGGCGCCAAAAACGGGTAGGCACCGCCCGGCGGTATGCCCACCAGCAGACCGCCTAGAGCTGGGCCCGTGATGGAGCCCAACGAGTACACAACGGGCAGCCACGTGAACGCGCTGCTCTGGTTCGTGCGGTCGGTGACCTCGCCCAAGCAGGTCGGCACGACGGCCGCGTTGCCATTCAACAAGCCCATGGCGATGTGCACGACAACGACCTGCCAATAGCGGGTGCAGAAGCCAAACGCACAGAAGCAGAGCATCAGCAGAAAAGAACCCAGCAGCATGACGGGTTTGCGGCCAATGGCGTCCGACAAATAACCCCAAAACAGGTTGGTGGCCAGCTGGGCGAGGGCAAACGTGGAGGCGAGCACGCCAACGTACAAACCCATTTCGCCCTCAGGGATTTCGGCAAAGGACTCGACCATGGTGGGGAGGTAAGGGCCGATGGAGTTGAGGGCGGTCTGTTCGGCCAAGCTGAGCAAAGCAAGCAGGCCGAGCTGGCGGACGGGCAGGGGTGTTGCTTGGCGAGAAGCGCGGGGGCTGTGGGAGAGGGAACGGTCGGAGGGTGCGCGGGACGACGAGCGGGGGCGACCTTCGGCAGAGGTGTGGTCATGATCATCCTCGCCGTCACGTTCGTTGGGTGGCGACAGTGGAGGTGCTGTCAGTCCTGCCTGCTTTTTCGCGGTAGCCGTGGGCTTGACTGTGTCACCAGCCGCCGGGGTCGGGAACGTGTGGTACTTTGTGCCGACGGATTTCCGCCGTGTTTCTGTCGGGCTGGCGCTGCTGCTGCTAGGGCCGGCGTTGTCGAAAGAAAAGATGTCGCCGGCGTGGAACGAGCCTCGGGAGCCGCGAGACGCCATGCGCGGCCGAAACGCCGACGAGGACGATGCGCGTGCATTGGCCGTGCCCGCCGCTGCGGCGCCCGCAACGCTCGCGTGCACCATGGTGGTGCGAAGAGGACGGTGGAGGTTGAGGCCAATTTTAGGTCGATATTAGATGTCGATATCCGTCGTTGAACAAGTCAAGCTTGTTGGTGAAAGCTTGTCTTTGGGAGCGGGGAAAGCTATGGACGAGTTTGTCGGAAAGCGGAAGGCGGCAGGCAACAGGATGCTAATAGATTGGGTTGCTGTTGCTGGAAAGGCAGGTGCAGCAAGTACACAAGTTGTATTACTCCGCGCGTTCGTAGGTGGCAGGTACCAAGGGAATGGCTGTGCCGTCGGAAGTGAGGAGGTATCGTCCAATCGAGGAAAGAGAGAGAGGCAGGAGAGAGGTAAGAGAGGGGGAATGTAGAAGAAAGGGCGTGCAAAGAGGGTGCAGGACCCGATAGGAAGGTGCGATGGACAAGACGTGAATTCCAAGGACCAAAGGGACCAGAAGACGAAGCCAAAAAGAGCCAAAGATTGGCGATGCTGCTGTCCTAGGTGGTTGGCGGCATTCTAGAGAAGAGGAGAGGAGAGGAAAAGAAAGGAAATGAGAGAAGAGCCGTAAAATAAGACAAGAAAAAGGGAGGCCAACGTGAAGAAAATGATCAAGAGGAAAATGTCTTTATCGGCTCCGCTGATAGCTTATGTCGTCGCACTGCAGAGAGCAAAAGGCAAAAAGAGGCAGGAGCGTGTGAGTGCGTGTGAAAGATGACAAAAAGAGACCAAAAGACGAGGAAGGAGACAATGGCGGCTGCGGCGGCGGCGACCAAGAGGAGTCAGCACATGTGAGGAGTGCTGTGATTGGTGGAGAGCGTCCAAAGCCCGTCGCAAGACCGTAGGACGCCCGTAGCCTGGCGCAAAAAGACGGCGTTACAGGGCGTTGAGAGGGGACACCTCGGCCTTGCTGGCGGGAATAGCTCGCGATCTGGACGGCAACCCCCACGCAAACCCACTAAACCGATGCAGCCCGCTGTAAAAAGAGAGTGAAAACCACGAAAACCCCACTAAAAAGCGTAAAAAGCGTGGGTAGGCTCCAGCACGAGAGGTCGAGTTTGATCTTGACATGCATGACTCGTTCGTTTTTATCATTTTCACGGGTTCGGCGGGCAAAAAAGGAACAGGCACAGACGCGAGATTATCTAAATTTTACGGCGTGATAATATTGATCGGGCGAACTGTTGCAACCGCGGTTCCTGGCTTGCTATTGTTGGCCGTGAAGCATCTCGAACTCCCCTGTATTTAGTGATGTTTAGTGAGGGCCTGGAAAAACCATCGAGACCCACTAAGGTGGGACGTTCTGGCCCTGGCTCTTTCCGTCTTTGCAATCGATACGTCATATGGAGAGACAGCACGAGACAACAGCATCGCCATCTTCTTTGCCACTTTGTTTACTTTTTGTCAATCACGAACATGCTAAAGTGTCACATCGTAGTCTAGATCTATTGAGAATTCATTTTTATTTATATTCATCCGTCTATGATAATCTACTGGACCGCCAGTGGACGCTTTTCAATCTATGCAGTAATCAAACATTAGGAGCCAAACAGGGAAAGAGCAATGGGAACGCAGAAAACGACAAAAAGGGCAACATCGTGACAGTAACCCCTTTAGTGGTTACCGTTGGCACCGTTCGCCTTGACGCCATTCGACTTGGCCGCAAACTCCTTGCGGAACAGCGCCTCCATCTCCTTGCGGACGGCGACGGCCTGCGCCTTGTCGCTGTACTCGACATCCGCCCAGCTCAGGCCCTGGTCCTTCTTGACGTCGCGCTTCAGCACAATGCCGTGCGCCAGGCCAATGGGCAGACCCTCAATGGCAATCGATGCGGCAGCGGGCATCAGCTTGCCGTATACCATGAAACCGCCCTCGCCGTCGAGCTTCTCGCCCGCCTTGAGGTCGCGCTTGGCCGTGGCGACGACATCGCCGGCCCACGTCTTGGTTTGGCCGGTAGGCTCGCCGCGGGTCATGATGGTGGCGACCGACACGCCCAATTCCAAGCCGATCAGGTGGTACGGCTTGTACTGCGCCGCGTACCAGCCGCTCTCGTCCGTCTTGAGACCGTACTGCTTGAAGCACTCGCGCTGGTACTCGCCGGGCGCCTTGATGACGACATAGACGCCCCACCGCAGGTGGTTAAACGTCCAACGGCCGTCCTTTTCCATGCACGACACGACCTCGACGGTGCCGCTGTGCTCCGACTGGCCGCCGGCCTCCTGGGGCTTGAGCACCTCAGGGAGGTCCCACACCGATGAGGGCGGGAACTGCAGGCCTTTGGTGGGTGGCATCAGGTCGCAGCCGTTGGCGACGGCGGCCATTTCGAGCGCCGACTTGGTGCCGTCCAGGAACGAGTTGAACATTTGTGGGTTGAAGTCGCCCGTCGCCAGCTGTTCCTTGGTGAAACCATAGTAGTCCCAGACGGTGGCAGGCGTCGAGTAGTGGTACTCGGGCAGGTGCTTGGTGCCCTTGCCGGCACAGACGACCTCAAAACCGGCGGTGCGGGCCCAGTCGACCATCTCGGCAATTAGGGCGGGCTGGTCACCGTAGGCCATGCTGTAAATAATGCCGGCCTCCTTGGCCTTGCGCGCCAGCAGCGGGCCGGCCAACACATCCGCCTCGACATTGATCATGACAATGTGCTTCTTGTGCTCGCAGCATAGCAGCGCGTGGCGGATACCGGCGGCCGGGTTGCCTGTGACCTCGAGGATCACATCGATGCCAGGTGTGGCAATCAGCTCGGCCGAGTCGGTCGTGATGGCCGTCTTGCCGGCCTTGATTCCCTCCTCAATGGTGAGGGTGGCGGTGCCATCGTACTTTTCGGCCGGGAAGCCCGTGCGCTGCAGCGATGACAGCGCGCGGTCCTTGGACAGGTCGGCAATACCGGCCAGGCGCAGACCGGTGGTGCGGTGCGCCTGCGAGATGAACATGGAACCAAACTTGCCAGCGCCAATGATGCCGACCTGGATCGGCTTGCCAGCCTCCTCGAGGGCGGCGAGTTTTGTTGACAGAGAAGTCATTGTGAGTGTGTGTGGTTGTGTGGGGGGGAGAAGAAGTTGGGAGTGTATGAGGAGAAGAAAACGGAGGACGGTCGAAGAGAGTCTTGAGAGTCGAAGTATGAGAGAGAGTGTTGGAGATGTTTGAATGTGAATCTTCTTCAACCCCTCATCTCCAACACACGTCACTCTTATACTCTTATTATATTCCAACACCAGCGCCGTCCTCGGACTGCTTCACCCCTCTCCTTGGACTCTTTTATCCACTCACAGACGGTCCAAAGGCAACAAAGGCGTCCGAAAGAGGGACCAAGAGAGGGACCAAGAGAAAGGACCGGGTGGATGCAGAAAATGGAGTCGCATCTGCTGCATCTAGGCGCGTCCGTTGGTCAACAGACGTGTCCATCATCTGCAGCGTGACTGCCGTCGACCGGTATAGTCGAGAGTGGGTACGGGTTTCGGGGAATCGAGAGATATTCCAGCAATATCCTGGACCACCAAAGGCTATGGATAACAGTCTGACGGAAACTGCTCTCATGACACTCCCACAACACTCTCGATGGCACGGTCCGGGAATATTGCACGGACTAACAAAAAGGTTGACAAGTGTTGGAGGCTGTTGGAACATGGATGGGCATTAGTGCCGGGAAATCGGTGGTTGCACTACGGGAAATCAAGACTCGAGAAACGGCAAATCGGAAAACCCTGGTCGCAATACTGGGGGTATCCACTTCAACTTACACTCTTTTTCCACTTCTGCCACACATCGCCCGCGCTATTGTTTCTTTCTTTCTTCTTTTTTGTTACTTTCCTTCTCGGGCGAGCCTCACCCATTTCCCGGGTTCCTTCTCCATTCTTCTCCCATCACCCCAGTATCCCGTATCTTGCCCCTTCTTTTCTCCCCTCTCTCCTTGTTTCCCCTGTTTCTCATTCTCAATCCCCGTTCTCCATCCGGCTCGTACTGCAATCCCCACGGGGTGAGACGAAATGAGGCGACGACGAGCACGCTAACATGACTTTGTGTCTTTTCCGTCGTCCGTTAATGTGAGAGACGGAGTAAAAGTGGCACGGTGCCGGCAATGAATTCATGTTAGGTAGAGAGGAGGAGCCGCAACTGGAGTCAATGGATCCATTGGAGTCCACAGTGCAGTACGACTTACAAGGCCGAGTATGTACATACGACTGCAGCCGAGACAGACACCAGTGTGTGCCAGGATTACTCCGAATGTTCGATGGTTGAGGCGGTGGCGCTGACGGGCGAGGGTCTGGAAGCTAGTTTGCTTTTCTGCTTTTTGACAAGCCTACCACATGGCCTCGCCGTCCTGATGTCTTGGTTGGATTGGACAAGGAGACAGGCTACCACGGGAAATGCCAGCCTTTTCATTGAATTTTCCTAGTCTGTCCCCTTTCTGGTCACCTTCCCCGGTCTTCCTATCCTTCCTTTCATGCACTCCTCACTTACTCCGTACCTCACCTTAACACAGACTACTGCATGCCTCGTGGTCTCCCCCCCTTCTGTCCTTTCTGTGTTTTGATCATTCTGCTATTTTGCGGAGCATCCATGTTTTCCTTGTTTGTTTATCCGGGGCCCCAGACAGGAAACAGATCAGCCATCACTCATCTCACTGCCCCGGCTCTTAGAGCATTCTCAATTGTCGTTGAATTTGTTTGACCCTACCGGCTCAACATCTGATAGCCGAGAAGCACAAGTGTATAAAGACGTGGCGATCTCTTTTGTTTTCTTTCCATCCGATCGACAGTCAGTCTTCACCATCTCATCACCTTCTATTCTCTTTTATCTCTTCCCTTCACCACCACACACACAATGGCCAACCTCGACGACATTGTGCCGGCTGGCGCCAGCACCGAGGACTATCTCGCGATTGTCAACGCCTGGAGTCCCGAGGAGCGTATTGCTCGCGAGAAAAAGCTCAAGCGCAAGATTGACTTTCGTCTTCTTCCTATTCTGGTGAGTACACTCCTCCTACATACTCTTATTGACAACGTTCTCTAACACGTTTTAGATCATCATGTACATTATGAACTACATTGACCGCAACGCCCTCCCCCAGGCCCGCATCCAGGGCCTCGAGAAGGATCTCGGCCTCAAGGGCGTCGAGTACAACGTTGTTCTCTCTTTAACATTTGTCGGCTACATTCTCATGCAGGTGCCCAGCAACATGCTGCTGTCGATGCTGCGCCCCTCGTGGTACCTGGCGGCGTGCATGATTGCCTGGGGTATTGTCAGTGGCAGCACGGGTGCCGTGCAAAACTTTGGTGGTCTGCTGGCCTGCCGTTTCTTCCTCGGCATTGCTGAAGCGCCCTTTTTTGTCGGCGTGGCTTTCCTGTTTTCAGGCTGGTACACGCGCAAAGAGCTGGGTCTGCGTCTGGGCATCTTCTTTTGTGCCGCCATGCTGTCGGGTGCCTTTGGTGGTCTTTTCGCTGCCGGTATTGCCGCTGCGTTCAAGCACAACAAGATTGCCAGCTGGCGTTGGCTGTTTATTATCGAGGGCGCCGCCACGGTCGTCTTTGCCGCTATCTGCGCCTTCGTCATCCCTGACTGGCCGACTACGACCAAGTGGCTGACTGAAGAGGAAAAGGCGCTGGGTGTTGTCCGTTTGATTGAGGACGCTGGCCAGGAGGAAGAGGACATTGGCATGAAGCAAGGTCTGCGCATTGCTGCCAGCGACTACCGCGTTTGGTTGTGTATTGTCGGCCAGCTCTGTGTCCAGGCTGTGGCTTCGCTCACCAACTTCTTGCCCACCCTCGTCGCCAACTTTGGCTTCAACACCATCAACACTTTGTTGTTGACTGCACCCCCCTACATTGCCACCGCCCTCTTCTGTCTCTTCAACACCTGGTACTCGGACCGCACCAGCAAGCGCTCGCCGCACATGGTTTACCCGAGCATTGCCGCGCTCGTCGGCATCATCATCACCATTGCAACCACCAAGACGGCCGCTCGCTACTTTGCTCTGTTTCTGATGCTGCCGGGCACTTACGGCTGCTTCCAAATCTCCAACGCCTGGATGGCCAACATTGCCTCGCGCCCCCAGAAAGCCCGCGCGATTGCCCTCGCCATGAACAACTCCATTGGCAACCTGGCTCTGGTCTGGACTCCGTATCTGTACCCGTCGTCGGCCGGTCCCCGCTACACCGTCGCCTGGGGTGTCAATTTGGGCTTGACGGTCGTCACGATTGCCTCGTCCGTGGTGCTGAGCATGGCCCTCCGTCGCGCCAACAAGGCCCTGGACCTTGCCGAGGCCAACTCGGTGATTGAGGGCGGCGACCTGGACACCAAGGCGGCCGACAGCCACGTCGAGGTGCGCGCCACCTACGACCAAAAGTTCCGCTTTGATATCTAAGTGGGCGGTTGTGGTCACTGGTTACAGGCAAACAAAAGTGTATATAGTCGTGTGTATATAGTTGTACAGCGAGACAATACGTCACGAGACTGAATAAAGATCTTTACTTTATAATTATGTGCCAATTGTGACATGAATATGTTTTTATTTTGAACATTGGAGCATGGTCTCTGTCTTTGTGAAAATGCTGTACTGCCGTATTCCCGTATATTTACACATTAACTTTGCCTTACTCCGCTCGCCATCTCGTATCAGCTGATGCATCCACATTGACGTTCTCCTTTCTAATTGTTTACTCATTGATTTCATACAGTCTGTATGATGTGTCCTCTCCATTAGTTCATTAGCTCAATGTCTCTCTTTCTCTATCTTTACCTTTTTACCGTCTTGCCTTGCCATTCTCCACTGGTCTGCTCCCTTAGCTGCAGCCTCTTCTTTTGGCGTCGTCAGGCTTTCACTGGCGTTTTTTGGTGCGCTCGGTGGTCTTAGCCCGTGTTGTTTTCTTTTTCCTCGGCCTGTTCTAGTGGCATTTTCTCTGTTTGTTAGCTTGGAATGCCCATGACTGCCCCCGACTGAAAGGATTTAGGTGGATGAAGGAGGAGTCCTCCCCCACAGTTGGAGAAACTGGGGTTGTCACCAGGTGTGACCGGAAAATACGGGAAATGCGGGAAATCAACTTTCTGTCTTCCTCCCCACAACCGAGCCTCATCCGATCACGGTCCAACACTGACATCGCCGACCACAACACGCGCCAGAGAGCGGCGAGAGAGTGGCACGCGTTACACGAAACGGACGTACACGATTCCATCTAGACTATTTATTTTTTCAGTCAATTTTCTTATGAATTTTCATTGAGTTCAGCCGACGTCGACGTCCGCTCGTCCGCCTGTCCTTCTAAAGTATCCCGATTTCCCGTCCGCTCTTCTTTTTGATGTTTGCATTTCTCCAACAAGTGGAGTTCACGTTCAACACAGCAGCGAATAATGGAGAGCGGAAACAACGTGGCAGTGCCTGGCAGTGTGCCTGCCTCCGGTCCAGTATCAGTTTCAGTGCCTGCGTCAGGCGCGTCTGGCAATGCAGGTGCCTCAACTGGGCCACTTTCAGGGCCCTCCGGACCACCAACACAAGATACCGACCGTGATGCACACCGCGGTACATCACCAATGCCGCCGGCGACAGGCATCGAGTCGACGCCGGCAAGGCATCCTACGTCTACCGTTGACACTTCATTCGATACAGAGACACCCAGTCAAACGCCCAGTCAACATGGCCCGATTACGTCGACTACGTCGGCCCGGAAAAGAGCCTCCGCCTCTGGCGGCATCAAGAAGCCCGGCGGCAAAGGCCCCAGCGGCAAAGGCCCCGGCCGCAAACCGCGCGCCTGTGCTGAGTGCAAGAAGCAAAAGATGAAGTGTGAAGTGCTGGCGGGCCAGGTGCGGTGCCGGCACTGCCACCGTCGCGGGCTGGAGTGTGTCATGGGGGAGTGGGCGAGGGAGCTCCAGGAGGAGGAGAGGGAAAGGGAGAGGGAGGCAAAAGAGAAGAACGACCACCCCGATCGACAAGACCAGTCCCGCGACGACGACGACGACTCGTGGACACATGGCAACGGCCGCGACACACAAACACTGGATGAGATGCGGCGCGAAATCCAACAGATGAAGGCGAGTATCGACGTCTTGGTACGGCATGGACTGCAGACGAGGCCGTCGACTTTACCAGTACCCGTCCCACTACCCGACACACCACAGGCGACCAACACGCAGGGTAGCAACCACGGAACACATTCAAGCACACACGCAACATCTGTACCCATGGTTACGCACTCGACGACACACTCAGCAGCTCAGACGGTTACGCAGACCATCAGCCCAGCAGCCACGTCCCTCTCTACACGGGAAGACAACACCCACATGGCCATGACGCGGGAAAACTCGCTGGAGCCGGAACCGACAGACGACAATGCCGCCGGCGGCGGTGCTGTGGCGGTGGACGAGCCAATGGGCAGTCTGTACGAAGTGACTCGGCTGCGCAACATCCGGAGTAGTGGGGCCAAGATGGTTCGGCCACCACGAGATGGACCGGACGATGCCTTGGATGATTTTATATCAAAGGGTGTCATATCTGAAGCCGAGGCGGAAGCTTTGTACCAGACCTTCCACACGACTCTCAACCACTACCTGTGGGTCGGCCTCGAGCAGACACACCCAAGTTTCGCCTCGGTGCGCAAGTCGTCGGAGCTGTTGACGGCGACCATCCTGACGGTGACGGCCCTGCACATCCCGACGAGCGCGGCCACCTTTGACACGTGCTACCGGGAATTTTTGTCACTCATTTCGTCATCCATGTTCTCACGCTACCACTCAGTCGACGACGTCCGGGGACTGTGCATTGCCGCTTTTTGGCTGTCCGAGGTGTCGTGGAAGCTGTCTGGCCACGCCATACGGATTGCCACCGAGCTCAACATTCACCAGTCATTTGCCCGAGCCCTGGAGGGAGACGGCGACCGTGAACATTTTTTGAAGGCCCGTCTGTGGTACATGCTGTATGTGTGTGATCATCACTTTAGCATTGCCTATGGGCGGCCACCGATGATTGCCGAGTCACAACAAATCCGAGAGCACGAGACGTTTCTGGCCTCGCCGTTTGCCGATGCCCTTGACCAGCGGATCTGTTCACAGGTGAATTTGATGCAAATCATGACGAGAATTTATGGGCGTTTTAGTGAGAGAAGGATCCCATCGAAACCGCCGTCACATCGTGCCCTCCATCCTGCTGATGACGACATGCCTGTTGGCGGCCCGGCGACGGCCATGCTTGCCGAGTCTGACCTGGGGGAGTTACGCACCTTCAACCTCGAAATCGACCAGTGGCGCATGCGCTGGCACGCGCGGCAGGCCAACAGCCGGTACATTGGCACGTTCCCGCCCAAGGGGATTATTTTGTACAGCTACTTTGCCAAGTTGCAGCTCAACTCCTTGGCCGTGCGGGGTGTCAGTCTTCGAGACGGCGACCATTTGTCGACCGAGAGGAAAGAGTTTGCCAATATGGGCATCTCGGCGGCGGCGAGCATCCTGACGTTTGTCTTGGAAGAGGACGACTTGAGACGTGCCCTCGTGGGCACACCACTCTATGTGCACACAATGATTGCTTTCGCGTCCGTCTTTCTGATGAAGATGGCGGCGCAGTGGAACCGGGTGATGGGCCTGAATGTCGAGTCGGCCTATGTTGCCCATTTGTTGCGACGGATGGTGGCTCTGCTGCAAAGCGCCGTGACATCGGACCGTCACTTGCTGTACCACATTGCCGCCGGCCTCGAGAAGATGCTGGCCAAGCTGCAGCTGGGCACGGGCAGCAACACGGCGAGCAACAACAGCAGCAACAACAATTCAGGGTCATCGTCGTCGGCAGCCTCGTCACTGGGCGATCAAATTCAAAACAACCCAAACCCCCAACAAATACCGATGCACCCACAACAGGCCCACCATGCCCATCAACGAAGCCTGGAACTGCACAGCGTCGAACACGATCAGAGTATGACGAGCTCACATGACTTTTCTATGAACGATGGCAGCCATCATGGTCACAATCAGACTCAACATGCTCTCTTCCAACAGCATCATCAACATCAGCATCAACATGATATGATGCCACCACCAAACGATGCCGGTCTGGTGTCAGCCTTCCAGGGACCACAGGTGCCTGTACCGCGGTGGGATACAGATCTAGCAGGTGGTCTTGGTGGCCAGGATGTCTTTGGCGATGGCATGCCCATTTTGAACAACACCATCATCTACGAAGCCTTTGGGTCAGAGTCGGCCAACGACGTCTACAACTTGTTGACCAGCCAGTTTTCCTACTGAGATAGTGCGTATAATGAATTGTATACAATGAACAATCACATGAACAAAATCAAAGAATCTAAAAGTAAACAACTCCCGACTTGGCATCACATGGACATTGTCCTCCGAATCTAGATCCAATATTGTGCGGAATAAAAAAAAAAGACACGCGACATCTAGATTTGTGTGAATCATGTGAGCTCATTAACAAGTGTAAGTGAAAAGAAACTAGAACGAACGGTCCACCGGGCGTGATTTCCCGTAGACTGTCGGCGGTGGACGTCTTGACCGGGAAATGCAGAGAAGACAGAAAACGGAAATCAGTTAGTTTACCCAAAAACATTACTGGACAATGTCCCACTGAAGCGCCGAAAGACCGAAACGCCGACCGCTAAAGACTGCAAAGACCGCCAAAGAACGCTAAAGACGGTCAGGTACAGCGCCCCTCATCGCCCCAAAACGGCAAAATCACCACTAACACGAAGACGCGCTAAATCTTCCTATGAACGAATCGCCGACAGTCGTGCCTACCCGTTGGAGCTACGCTCCGTACTCGCTCCTCACTCCTCCCTCGGGGGGCAGGAACCCCGCCGAAGCTCTCCAACACGACTCCTCATTCAAGTCGCAAGGCAACGTCACTTAAGAGGAAGGTGCGGACATCACCTGCTCGAGAGCAGGTCCTCAATCTGTACTCTTACCATCACCACATTCTCACACCCTCTCCCCCACCTTACAATGTCCCTCGACCTCACATCCACATTGGCGGCGCTGCCACCACTACCTACCGAAGCTTCGGGCTACCGCACGCAAGTCAAGACCGCCCTCGACGTACAGCGCAGCAAAGCCACCACGGCCTCGTCGGCCATCCCGCTGCTGGTCGCTCTGGACGACGACCCGACGGGCACCCAGACCTGCCACGATGTTTCGGTGTTGACAGTCTGGGACGTCCCCACACTCGTCGACCAGTTTGTCCGCAGCAACACCAAGGCGAGCTCCTACTACGGCTTCTTCATCTTGACAAACTCCCGCGCGTTGCACCCTGAACCGGCCCGTGCTCTGATCCAAGACATTTGCCGGAACCTGCAACGAGCCTCTGAGATCACAGGCCGGCCGTTTGAGGTGGTGCTGCGCGGCGACTCAACCCTGAGAGGGCACTTCCCGCTCGAGCCCGAGGCCGTGGAGAGCGTGTTGGGTGCAGCCGATGCATGGGTGCTGTGTCCCTTCTTTTTGCAAGGCGGACGCTACACGATTGGCGATGTCCATTACGTGGCCGACACGGAAACCAACAAGCTGGTCTCGGCGGCCGAGACACCTTTTGCAAAGGACGCCACGTTTGGCTACAAGTCGTCAAACCTCAGAGAATATGCCGTCGAAAAGGGCAAGGGTGCTATCCTCCCAGAAGACGTGACGTCCATTTCGATTGACACAATCCGGGTTGGCGGCGTCCCCGCCATCTATGAGCAGCTCCGCAATTTGCCCACCGGCAAGCGTACTGTCGTCGCCATTAACGCTGCCGCCGAAGAGGACGTCGACGCCGTCGTTCTTGCCCTGATGCAGGCCGCAAGCCAGGCCGGCAAAAAGTTTCTGTTTCGGACAGGTGCGGCCTTTGTCTCGGCCCGTTTAGGGATTGTACCCATCGACCCTCTTCCCTTTTCCGCACTGCATGCGCCCGACCCCACACCCGATAACCCGACGCCTGGTGGCTTGGTCATTGCCGGTTCCTACGTGCCTAAAACGACGGCCCAGCTGAGTGTCCTCACCTGCAAGTCGGGCGACCGACTGTCGACTGTCGTCCTCAGTGTCAACGAGTTACTCTCTTCTCCCGAATCGGCCAACGCCGCCGTTGCTTCAGCTATTGCCACCGCCGAGCGGGACATTGCCCGCGGTCAGGATGTCTTGGTGATGACCTCCCGCGATTTGGTCGTGGGCGCCGACGAGGCCGCCTCGCTCGATATCGGCGCCACAGTCGCCCGTGCTCTCGTTGACTTTTTGACTTCTCTCTCGGTCAAGCCCCGCTACGTCATCGCCAAGGGCGGCATCACGTCGTCGGACATGGCTACCAAGGCTTTGCGGTTTAGGAGGGCACTCGTGGTTGGACAGGCCGCGCCGGGTGTGCCGCTGTGGCGATGTGATGAGCCTACATCAAAGTGGCCAGGGCTGCCGTACGTTGTCTTCCCGGGCAATGTCGGCAGCAATGAGACGCTGTTTGATGTGGTGGACAAGTGGCGGGCGTGAGCTTCTCAACGTGGGCCGCTCTACGTGAGCTGCCTCCCAGGTGGGCGGGTGGTGGATTGTAGACAGAAGAGAGAAAGTGAAACAGAGGGAGTGAAAGGAAAGAGGAAGGAAATGGAAAAGAGAATCAGAAGGCTTCCTGGCTTAGCACAAAAGAGCGATATGATGAATTTGAAATTTAACTCCGCATTTGGATTGGACTGAATTGACGTGGATTGAACCGAATTAATGATTTGTCTGACAAAAAGTGACTGACTAACGGTGTAAGTGGTGCTTCTGTTGTGACACGGCAGGTCCGTGTTGGCCCCTGTTGCGCTACGTCATAGGCTTGAAACTGCCGTTGGAACAGGCGTTGGGGCAGGGGCTTTTGAGATTGCTAAACTTCGGTAATTGAATTGAAGACCATCCTCCTTCACTCAACAACAGGACAACCTGGAAGGCGCAAAGAAGATTACAATGAAAAGAAGATACAAGTCAAGAACGGACGGATGTAAAGGTTTTTGTCTTCTTCGTTTCAGATTCCAAGTGGAATTGACAGCTGAAGCTGGGGGTTTGGTGCACCTTTGAGATCCCTGCCTGCAAAGGTGCCACTTCTTCGCTGGACTAGCCTTGAGATATCTCCCTTTCAAAACGAGATGATTTGATGATGTCTATTTGCTTTGTTAGAGCCTCCAGAATTATACGAGACGTGCATAGTATATATACATAGAAAAGTATGTCTTGTATTGGGAATTACATGCATTGTTTGCCGTGGTATGTACCACAACATTGCGTGTTGAGTCGATTATTAAACAGAACAAACGCCAGATGCACGTCTGGGATTGACCAAATAAAGTCAAGTCCGCTCAGAATAAAATAGATGACCAACGAGCGGCACAATCAAGGGAGGACCAAAAAGGCAACCCCAGACGACATTATGTATGCTACTGGCAGAGACAAAATACGGGAAAGATATTGTTGATGACAACGCCATGTGTCTACCAAAATGAAGATTAGAGTTCCCCATTGGAAACGGGCTGCATCGTCGCATCCTTGTCTCTGCCGTTGGACCCTGCATATCTGAACCACACACAGCTACCCAACAACGGCCATGATTAGTCGCGATACTATGTGATTGTCAGCAGCTTTTTATTTTCACAACTCTTTCAGACTTTCAATGTTCTTTTTGCACACATTTTCTCGCAATCCCTTCACGCCTTGAAAATCCATGCCCCTTTTTGTTTTGTCAGTGTGGAATTCTTCTTGGTATTGAATATCGTATTTGCTTTGTTTGCCCGCTTGTTGTTCCATGACTTTGTCATCCCTGTCAAAAACAGTTTCGAAGAGACTGGAAAAACAGTATGGGAACAAATCACATTGTTTTGATGATGCTCTTGGCAGCTTTTGATTTTGATACAAATCATGACAGACATAAATATACTGGACGATGTCCAGAATATCATCTCGGTTTTCATGATATCAAAATAAAATATTCAAACAATAATCACTCAGTAAAGTCAGTCGACAAACATCATTACCATCATCACCACCGACGCGACTTACACCGTAAGTACTACACAACACCACCTCACAATACCAACATACCCCCACTTCCATAATGTACGACCTTATACGAGACGCACCGGTCGGCCAGGCCATCCGGTTTTTGACCCGTAACCGTGTGCTCAAGTACCCTGAAGAAGAAGAAGACTACCAACTACCACAACAATATGTCGACATTCTCAGCGGACGCGAGAAACTAGATGGCGATACTGCAGCGCCAATAAGCAGCAACGATACACCCAACAATAACAACGACGACGACGATGACGACGTCGACATTGAAATCCTTGGCCGCACGCATACCCGCCGCAGCAGTGTCGTCGGCCCTCGATTTAGTGTTGAGCGTGTTCAAGAAGAACAGGAGATCCGCATGCAGCGCACAAAGTCTGTGCCTATTGTACCGACCAAGACTGCCGACGGTGTTGTCCTCGTCGACTGGTACAGCACCGACGACCCGGCCAACCCGCAGAACTGGTCAAATGCCAAAAAGTACTTTATCCTGTTTGTTTTGTGCTTTTATACATGGACAGTCTACTGTACGGGACCTGTTTATGCCACGGCCGAGGAGGGCATCCAAAAATACTTTGGCGTCAGCGCCGTGGCTGCCAGTCTGGGCCTGTCCCTCTACATCCTGGCCTACGGCATCGGTGACCTCATCTTTTCGCCGCTCACCGAGATTCCCGTCATTGGCCGTAACCCGGTGTACTACCTGACCTTTATCGTCTTCTTTGCCTTCTCGTTTGGCCCCACGCGCGTCACCACGTTTGGCGGTCTGCTGGTCCTGCGGTTCCTGCTCGGGTTCTTTGGCAGTCCGGCCCTGGCCAATGGCGGCGCCACTATCGGCGACCTGTTTACCATCATCAACATCCCCTACGGTCTGTGCTGGTGGGTATTTTCTGCCTGGGCCGGCCCGGCCATTGGTCCTCTCATCGGCGGCTACGCAGCCATGGTAAACGGCTGGCGCTGGCCCATGTGGGAGATTGTCTGGATGGCCGCGCCGACCCTGGTACTGCTCTTGCTATTTATGCCCGAGACGGCCCCAGCCACGCTCCTTCTTCAACGCGCCCATCGGCTGCGCAAGCTGACTGGTGATGCTCGTCTGCAGTCCCAGAGCGAGATTGACCAAAAGCACATGACCGCCTCGGCCATTCTAGGAGAGGCCCTCATCCGGCCCATGGAAATCATGTTCCGCGACCCCAGCATCTTTTTTGTCAATTTGTACACGGGCTACTTTTACGGTGTGTTCTACACCTTTTTCGAAGTCTTTCCGCTCGTCTTCCCGGTCCTCTACGGATTCAACCTCGGCGAGACCGGCCTGTCCTTCTTGTCCTGCTTCATTGGTGTCTGCATCGCCATCGCTCTCTACACCGCCTACCTCTATTTCTACATGGTCCCGGACAACTTGAAGCATGGCTTCCGTGAGCAGGAGCACCGCCTCGTCCCCGCCATTTTTGGGTCGTTCCTCATGCCCATTGGCCTCTTTGTGTTTGCCTGGACCGCCCGCACAACCGTCCACTGGATCGTTCCTTTGGTGGGGGTCGCCATTTTTGTTGTGGGCCACTTTTTTACCATGCAGTCCCTGTTCATCTATCTCCCCTTCTCCTACCCGCAGTGCGCCGCCTCCCTCTTTGCCGGCAACAGTCTGTGGCGGTCGGGTGTGGCCTGTGGTTCCGTCCTATTTGCCCGTCCGCTCTTCATAAATATGGGCATTGCCCGTGGTGTCACGCTGCTGGCCGGCCTCAGTGTCGCCGGCATCTTTGGCACCACGGCCATTTACATCTTTGGCAAGAAGCTGCGGGCGCGGAGCAAGTATGCCGTGAGTAGTTGAGTGGGGTGTGATTGAAGTATCAAAAAGTGCGGTGAGAAGCTGCGCAGATTTGATGGGTGGTAGATGTGGATTCGGTCTCTTTGATTTAATTCTTCGTTGTTGCCTTTTTTCTGTCCAGTCGTTCAATTATCTGTCTTTCTTCTCTTTTTTTTGTTTTCAAACAGTAGTCATAGAACATATACGTGTATTCTCAATAATCTGATAGATTTTTATACACTCGTTTCGCCACACACTATGTGATGAAAAGATAAGTATAAATAAAAGATAATGAACTAATACGAAGGATAACGTGGTATAGGTGCTCTAAGTGAATCCTTGACAGAAGAGAAAAGACGACAGACTCTTTCACATGATCAACAGCTGTAAGCTTTTCAACGACGACACGAGCAAGAGGAAAATTGATGCATAACATTCAGATAAAAAAAAATTAAATTGAGATGGCAGAAAACATAGAAATAGAAGTAGAGATACTAATAGTAGTAGCAACAAAAACGAAAATAAAAGAGGCGGATACGGGACGAAAAAACGTCTCATCTACGACGACGGCTGCTCTCTCCACCGCTACCAGAGCTAAAAAAGCCACCACTTTTCGGCGGTGCTTTAGACTTCTTCGCGGACTGTGGACCGCCCAGAATGTCGGCATAGTCATCCACGGCGACCATCTTCGCGTTGTGTGCACGAATGAGAAACCCCAGCAGTGCCCTTCTCATCATATGTCTTTCGGTAACAACTGTAATAAAACAGTAGTCACCGCCCTGTGTCTCCTCCGCAGCAGCAAGGACGATGAGAACTAACGTCTGCCAGTCAAAAAAGGCGACAAACTTTATTCCATACCGGCGGCTGTAGCCGACAGCCTGCTTCAAAAGAATCGTGGCACTTCCCGTGGAATCAGGTTCGCGGAAGATGACCGTGCTCATGGCACAGTATTTACCCCAGGTCATGGGTGAACCAAATTCGGCAGTGTTGATGAGAGTCGGTCTTTTGAAGTCGAGAATCGCAAAGTAACCAAACAGGTTGATCGAATTGGGATAGCCGAGCCCCCAGATGCGGTCCGCTCGAACTGAATGGTTGTCCACTTTGACAGTGTGCTGGCACAGGAAGCGCACAGGTGAGGAGAGATACTTGCACAGCACGCTGTCGACAGCGTACAGTAGATGCAGGCTTGACGCCTCGGCAACGTCCCCCTCGACCTCAACGTATCGTGAGTCGTTCCACTTTGGTGACCGCTCGTTAGAAAAGTATCCTCTTTCTCTCATCGTCCGGAGAGCGGCAGTGGCGAATGAGTCCCATACAGGAAATGGTACCCCAATGTGCTTTATGGGTGGTTCTGACTGCCTTGTAGACTCTCCAGACGTTGTTGCTTGGGGCCGCGTCAGAGGCAGAACGACATAGCGGCCCTTCTCGACATCTTCATTGAAAGAGTCCAAAAGGAGTCCCATTTTTAGTAGGCGTGGCAGGGGTGGTAGGCAAGGGATGGGAGACAAAGAAAGACGACAATAAACACAAATCGGGAAAGGGGAAAGGATGGTTGAAATAGGTAAGCGTAGTGTGGTTTATGTGTGACTTATAGGCTACTAAGTGCTTCTTCGTTGCACAATTCCCTGTGGCCATTGCCGGGTGCCACGGAAATTTATATTCACATGGAGTGAGGTGTGTGCCCGACAGATAATATTCTTCTTGACAAGGCGTTTAATTTTGAAAAACAAATGCGCGAGGTTATTTCCTTGGGCGTTTAATTGGCCACATGTCTCCTGGCCACCACCCTGGCCTGGCCATTAATCCAACTTTGACTTTGACGGTGTAAACGAATGGATATAACTATTTGCATTGTATTCTTGTAAAGCAGAAGCGCCAAAAGGCCGAATTTTTGGCCACAATTTTAATTTTATTGCGCTGAACACGGCGGTAGTTGGCATTTGATAAAGAAAAAGAAGAAGATAAAGGTCTCACGTTATCCGTGATGCCGGTCCGTCCGATCGAAGCGGTGATAGCCGTGGGGGACTCCTCGTCCGGCGCCTACACATGCTTGAACAAGACGACACCGTGCCCAAAAATAGCCGACCTCCATTATTTTTTTAGGGGACGTTTCTATTTCTGTCACAGGTCGTTTTGCGTCTTTCGTTATCTTTCCTTACTTCTCAAGCGCCCACTTGAAGCGATGGCCAAAAGAGGGCTATATGTAAAGAGGGCCACATGTAAAGAGGGCCACATGTATGATCCTTCTATCCATTGGGCGTTTCCAAAGTCTTTCCGTCTTTTGCCCCTTGTCGGCCCTCTCCCCTCCCACAGATTCAAAAAACGGGGATCTTAAGAATGTGTCTACCCTTCTTTTTGTTTCTGGTGAAGACAACATTTAAAAAACACGTACCTTACTACTGCTGATTCAGCGTGCGGCGTGACCAGTCACGTGGATGGTGGTTTCGTCTGTCTACCCCTGGAACTCGAAGAGACGACTCGTGTCAGGGCTCCTAGTCGTTCTAGTCGTTCCACTACAACTACACGCAAAATGTACGAGTATCGCACGACTCCCCCTGAACCTCGACCAGCCGACTTTCCTTACCATGTCGGCCAAAGCTTTCGTATCCGGCGGCATCTGGCGCCTCCGCCATTCGGTTACAAGTACAAGATCGCCAAGGGGCTACGCCAACATACCAACTACTGGAAAGAGCCGTTGAGGAGCCAAAAACTCACGGCCCTCGAACGGTGTCTGCGACACCCGCCCCAAGAACGTCCGCCAGATGAAGACGATGAAGACAATGAAGTCGAAGAGGACGACAAAGACGACGTTGAAGACGAAAATAACGACGCTGAAGATGAAAAGACTGACGCCGAAGACGGCAAAAACGACTATGACGCAAGTTTCTACCTAAACGACATGGACAAAGTCTACACCCTGCACGTTGTTGATGAAATTGTGGCCCGCGCCGGTCACGGTGCTCAGATTCTGCGCTGCCGCATCGACGGATTCGGATCTGACAAAAACGACGAGCCCAAGTACGTCGCCAAGATCTACGATGCAGCGTACTACAAAATTACCGACAATGACGATGACGACTGCTTTGATGGTGATGTGTCGTTCGAGGCCGACCGGGAATACAGCACCGAGGTAGCGGCGTACGAGCAACTGTACCGCGAGGGCGCCAATGGACGTTACACACCGGCATATTATGCTTCATGGACATTTGACATACCGGTTCCAGAAGTAGAAGGACCACAGGTGGAAGGACCACAGGTGGAAGGACCACAAGTCGAAAGAACACAAGTCGAGGGGTCTCAGTCTCGGGGATGTGACCGCCCGGCAACGCGTCCCGTACGCTTGATTGTCATGGAGTACCTCCCCGGCACCAACATGTATGCACTGCTCGCCAAGGGTGTCGTCGATACGATGCCTGTCCCGCGCCGCCTCGAGCTAATGGCTGAGATGATGGAGTGCCAGTGCCAGATTGAGTTTTTGGGTGTCACGCATGTCGATTTGGAGCCACGCAACATTCTCGTTTTGGACGGTGCTCTAAGCCAGGAAGTGGACAACGACACACACAACAACACAGACAACGACACCGACAACGTTGCCGTCTTCATCATCGACTTTGGCCGGTCCTATGTGTTGGACTCATACTGGATGAAGGAAGCGTCGTGGCGGCCACGGCAGCCCAAAGTGCGCAGTCCGGTTTCCCGATACTGGAACCGTACCCTACAAGAATTTGGGGCATGGATTCCATACATTTACCACATGCGCTGGCCTGCCTTTAACGGCTGGTTGAAGCATCGCTGGGGAAGTGTGGCTGACCAAAATAAGTATGACGTTCCAACCGCGTTTGAGCGCGAGCACAAGGGCCTCGATGACGAAACAGAGTACATCCCACCCGAGTCTATATCATTGCCCGAGACCCCGATCCCGGGCAATATTGTTTACTCGCTGGATCCAGATTATATGAAACGGTTTGCTTATAATTGAAAACAATGGAATCGGCGCAATTTTATCCATTATCCCCAAGACCTGGTAAAACTTGGGTCATGATGAAGCAGGATGGTGAAGTAGGATGTTGCCCCATGCTCAGAAAGATGCTTGGAAAGATGCAAATATATGTAAGACGAAAAACGATTATCTATTTTCTTGGCCTTTTTTCAACTTATAACTAATATACCACTTACTTTTAGGCTTTGATCGTTTGACAGGGGGTTTCGTCAATACAAGAGTGGTACAAACCGTGACGGTGGGCATTATCCTTGATTGCGATGGACGGTTATCGATACTTATGATTGAGGGAATGGCACAACAGGGTAAGACTAGCAGGCCCGTTTGTAATGAATGCCACTGTTGATTCATCAAACTTTCACACACATGATGTCACGATGATTACAGTCTGAGTTTAATCTGAAGAAAGAGTGAAATTTTGGTTCTAATATTTTCGTCTAAAATTTTTATGCAATATGTACTCACGGTTTCAGATCAAAATTATGCCATGGTGTGCTTTCGATGAAATAAACAAGGAAGAAGAGAAGAGCAAAAAGAAATCAAGGAGAAGGGACAAAAGAAAACACAAAGTAGCTACTCCGGCGGCGGACCGTAGCTCTTCATGACATCGGCCATCTGCTGCGCGCCGTTCTCGGCAAACATGATGGAGCGGTTCTGTTCTGTCTCCTCGGCACGCTCTCCAGCCCGTGTTGCCATGTTCGCCTCAAAGGCGACCAGTGGCTCCCGCAGAGCCTCCTGGAACGATGTGCCGGATGTAGAGACAAAAACGGCATCTGTAATGACACAGCTCAAGTTGAGTGCGTCCCACAGAGCCAGGTTGACACCCTCACCGGCGTAGGGTAGCATCAGGTGAGCAGCATCACCGATCAGTGTGGCGGATGGCCGGCTTGTCCAGCTGTGGCCAATGGGAAGCTGGTACATGGGCTTTGCTGTGGGCAGCCCGTCACTCTCTGAAATGATTGTGTCGTCCAGACCGGCCGAGATGAGCGCCTTTGTAGAGTCACCCCAGGGACCAAACATGTCATTCCGTGTGAGAAGGGCCTCCTTGATTTGTGAAGAGTCGAGGCCGGCAAAGATGTCTCCGCTGTTGTCGGTGCCGACGGTGACATACAGGCATTGCGTGTCGCGCACACCGCGGTGACCGATAACTGCCGTCTTGCTGCTTCCAAGCAAAAAGCACGTGCCTGTGCCGACCAGGGAGGCCAGATCTGGGAACCGAGTCGAGATGTCGCGGACAGTGGCCGTCACGTACCGAAGGCCAGCGTACTCGGGCTTGGTGGATGTCAGAAGAGGGCGGATGCGGGACCATGCACCGTCGGCGCCAATGACAAAGTCAAAGGTCTCGGCCACGGAGCCGTCAATCTCTAGAGAAACCGTGCCGTCGTCCTGCTCGGTGGCGGCCACAATCTTCTGGTTCCACCGGATGTGAGCCGGCTGGACTTGGCCGAGCAAAAGGCTGATCAGGGCGTGGCGTGCAATTTCGGGGCGGTTCTGCTCGCCGCCGTCGTCTGTGTGGAGGACGTTTCCGTCACGATCGATAATGGCCATGGACTCGGAGCAGTCAGCGGTGAGCTTGCGGAACTCGTCTGTCAGGCCACAGGCCTCAATGGCTGCCTGGCCGGACTCTTCGTGGAGATCAAGCATGCCCGAGGGCGCCGCTAGTTCCTCCGCAGTCGGCTTGGAGCGTCGCTCAAAGATGGTAAAGTCAATGTTCTTCTTTTGAAGAAGTACACCCAGGGCGAGGCCAGCCGGGCCGGCGCCGATTATGGCAATGCGAGGTTGAGAGGTAGTCATGGTGGTTGTGTGAGAAAAGGAAACTCGGTGATTTGGGAAGACGAGAAGATATGAGTAGTTGAGATGAAATTGTGAGAATTGTTAAGAAGTGTTTGTTGTTGATGATTGGAGTTAGTGTTGGTGATTTGAATCAAAATGTTTCTCGCCTCGTCAGAGGGATGCGCCGGCTTTTTATGTCTGTCGTCAGAGGAAGCCATCGTGGTTGATGTCGATCTGCATGGGCGTTGTTAGTACGAATATCCCGGAATTTGCGAAATGACCGAATTGTCTACAATATTGTTTGCACTAAAATTTGCGGACGGGTATTTCGGAGTTTTGGCCGGACGCATCTCGGACCATTCAAACCCACTTACAGATCCCAATTTGGCGACAATCCTTTGCGTGGTTTGTAGGTCATTAAAGTAGATCTCACCTGTGATTGATATTCGATAAAAAGTAGTGACGATATATTCTTATTGATTGAGTTTTCAACAAAAGAAAGTGGTTGGTAGAGTATGGCCGGAGAGTTGGTGGCTGGAGGCCAAACTTGCGTTAGGATGATAATGAGAGTGTGCGCTTGTATGGTCAAATAATGTGATATGCAAAGTCTCTTGAACAGTGTTCAGATTTGATGGCTTTGAAGATAATGAATTTTATCCCTCTGTATCGTGATGTATGCGCTCATCATGCATCTGCTTTTCTGGTTGCCAGAGTTATTGCTACTGGCCACTCGACTGCAATTGTGCCGTTGGGCCCACTACCAACAATGGCCTCCAGCTCCTTCCACTCGTCCAGCGTCCATGTCGTGTCGTCAAAGCCCATCTGTGAGCTGGCCAGGAATCCACGCAGCCAGGCAGCATCGGCCTGTCGTCCCCATGTTGCGTCCTGGATGTATTCGTAGACATCAGTGGGCGCAACAAAGGTCTGAGCTTCCTCCCACAGACCAGGCTCGTTGTCGACAAAGTACAGTGGCCGCTTTTCGTTTTCAGAGACATTGACATACACGCGGCGCACGCCCTTTTCAAAGAGGTCCGAGGGAAAGGCCACAAAGTCGAGACCAGTCATAGCCCGCGCCAGGCCACGGACAGCCGCTGGAAACAGCTTGCCCTCGCGCATTAACCGCAAAGTTTCGCGGCTGGTGGCCTTGTACCACAACTCCTCGGCTCGTGGCTGTCCGGGGAACAAGAGACGGAATCCGTAAGTGGCGGCCGCAAATGTACCGCCGGGCTTGAGGGTCTGGGCCACAGCACGTACCGTTGCCGCGCTGTCCATGTAGTGGAAGGCCATGCAGATGGAGGTAAAGTCGACGGAGGCGGGCGGCAGCCACTCGGCCGTCTTCTCGGCCGGGCCCTGGTGGAATGTGAATTTTTCGCGTGGTGTCAGTGTCGCCTCGGCCGTCGCCAGGTTGGAAGCGCCAGCATCAGACACAAAGACTTGCTGAAAGTGCTGGCCAATGACCGTAGCGGCAGTTCCCGGTCCTTTGCGAGTTAGATATACAATAACAGTCAGATTTTTAAATAAGTACCGCATAGTGCAGCACTCACCTGATCCTGCATCGTGTGCAGTCTCAAATTTCCCGCCGTGGCTCCGGTGGTAGTCGAACCATTGCTTCCACATCGACTCTGGGTAGACTGGACGGAAACGGTGGTATGCTTCCCAGTCGAGATTCTTAAAGGCGAATGCGTACTTGACGTCTCGTTTCCCGTCGGCGTTGACTTCGGCCTCGTGTCGTTCAGCCAAGGCCTGGTCGGCTGTGACCGTCCTCGTCATGGTGTTGACTAAGTTGTGAACGTTTTGGAGGTTTGTACTGTTAGGGGAGAGTAGGAGAGAGAAAAGAAAAGGGGGTGGGAAGAGGGATTAGCCCGATATTTTAGGAAAGAGCGCAGATAGAAACTACAAGTTAATGTGTAGAAGCAGGAACAGGAAAATGCCAAGCGATGGAGACGACGAGCCAGGAAAACAGGCCAACGGAAGGCGCACCCGATGGGGACTATGTATGCTTGGCTTTTGAAAAAAAAAAGGGTAAGTGCAACCCGGACGAAGAAACGGGAAGGAGAACAGGAAATATGGAAAATAAAAAGGGAAAGTACGATGGCGCGTGGTGCACATAACACTCACTGATCAGGGAAGGAGCAAACAGAAGGTCGCGCACGAGGGAGGCTGGTGAAGCCATCCCGCCCCGGCCAGAACGCAAAAGACCCTTGAATCTTGAAATGCGCGCACTGGACTCTACGACATTACAAGTCTACAAGCTCGACAACCTGTCAAGCGCGGGGCTACTGCCGCACGGAGCAAAGCAAAAACGTTTAACAGTCGTTTTGATGTTCGCCAACACCAGTAGAGCCAAGGGCGGAGCAAAAGCGCAGTGGAGCCACCAGCGCTAACTGCCCGGCGGACAAAGAAACCGGGGCGGGCGGGGACGGGGCAGAGAAGGGAGGAGGTGGAGGAGATGGAAGTAATAAGGCCTTTACGAGACTACGAGAAGACGGACAAAAGGGGCAAGAGCGACTGAATACCCCACGGTGTTAAGGTCAGACCTTGGAGCAAGTGGAAGAAGATGTTACGGCCAGGATGAAAAGAAGAAGTAAAGAGAAAGCAGGGCCGAACTATGGCCCGGCTGAGCCTTTCCTTGGCAATGGCGTCTTGCGTTTCTTATTGTTTCATGCTCAGTATGTAGATAACTCAGAATGAGGAAGGTGGTGGCGCTGCGTAGTGGTGGCCATTGGCCGTCCAAAGATTGTCAGTTATCGTGGTCCAGAGCGCAACAGCAAAGGACAATCCTGAAGAGAACAGGGCATGAACGGTATGAGACAGAGTTATGGACGGGACTATAATATCGAATGTTGGGCGTAACGGCCCTGGTGTATGGCCTAGACTGGGCTGCCGTTTGGCCAAGTGCGTTTAAGTCTGAAGAGAAGGAACAAACAATCGAACGGACTGGAACAGTGACCAAAGGCAGTTAGAAAACAGCTAGAAACATGGAACGATGATAGCAGCAAACTAGATGCAGTAGCTTCATTTAAAGAGGGTGTCCCGCGTGGTGGTGCAGCGGTGGGGTTTCCTGGTCTCTTGGTAAAATGATAAAATGACGAGATATCAAGTCGAGGGAATGGTTGGCATAGACAGGGGCATTCAAAAAATTGATGGCGAGTGAAAGGAGTGAAAAGTCTCAACAACAAAGACGAGGGGCCGTCCCGTCGCTTACCCCCAAGCAGCCTTCACCGTTGCATCAAAGTTACATCTGCGGTGTCAAGTCGTTTCCTCGTTTTGTTGTCGTCCAAGTACGGCGTACGATTGTGACGATTGTGCTCCAGGTTTATTGAGTATTTGTGGGAACGGGGTGGAGGAATTGAGAGCCCTGGTCTCCGTGGAGAAACAAGAGAGCCGCACACTTTTCTCACTCTCCTCACCTTTCTCACTTCTTTATTCCCATCTTCTTCTCATTTTGTCGCGCAAGGCTTGACTGCATGTACGACGATTTTCTTTTGATTTCTTCCTCTTTATTTTTTTGTGGCTCCCTGCAGATATGCGCGGAAAACGGATAAGACGGAATGCACGGAAAAGGTCCCGCGCGGACGCGGAAGGTACCGTGCACGCCACCCACTGCCGTGGGCGTCAAATGCATTGTACCTCGTATACAAATAAAAGACACTGTAAGCAGCAAAGCAGTAGGAGAATTCACGAGGCCCTGGAAACAGCACGCCCAATGGAGTTTAGGATATCCGCAGGGAGAACTGCAAGACCTGCAAAAGCTGCAAGAACAAAGACTTTAACAGCAGCTGCAAGCCACGCTGAACATACGAACCTGCTCAGGAGGCACCAAACTTCAGCGGGTTGAATATAGAGCTGACCTGATCCCAAAGGATTGTGAGACGGAGGTGCGTCAAGATCTTACGACAAGGATGTTTATATATGAACCGTTTGTGGTTTTTGAACATTTGGAAGATCTGTAGTTAGTTTGCAGCTGAATTAAACTAGAGACGAAACAGACGTCATATTCCTTCCCTTCTGTCTGACTGTCTGTTGGATGCGGCTTGCATCTGCGAGGGACGCTCTCGGGGACAAAGAAAACTCAAATAAGAGAAAAAGAAAAGAAAAAAGATAATCAACATAACTTAGTTCCTGGGGATTATCATGGACCTCAAAGAGCATTCTGTTGTTGCTCAACTACTCCCTGGATGGACCTAAAACAGTAAAACGAAGACAACACGGTTGTTGGTAGAGAAGATGTGGCGGTGAAGATCTGCGCTTCTCGATTGCATGGATAGCAAAACAACAAGACAAATAAGTTACCGTCTAGTAGGGTGCATGGGTAAGTGACTGAATGACACTGTGATGCATCGTTTCACGGCGTTGAGTATTCCTCTTTTGGTAGCAGTAGAAACACGGGCGGGTAATACAACCCAGCGAGTCCAAAGTTGGTCGCCAAGAGGGACAAGCCAGGGCGCCACGGAGCAGGAGGGGAAACAACACGGGCAGAGCGGAATGTAAGAGGACGGGCAATAACACGCCGTATTAACGCCACGCAAAGTGTAATACGGAATAGTACTTGTAAAGGGCATGCGTCAAACTGACAGGGAAAGAAAAGAGAAAACTCGGAATGCGATACAGCTCCCAGGAAAGAAAGAGTCCGATCGACCAGGATTGCCCATATTCGGGGCTGAAACCCGAGACTCTTCTTTCCATCCTGCCATTTTTGTTGGTCCTTCCGTTCCGTAGGATTCAACATGATGCACGCAGGGCAGCATGCGGAAGACTTCCGCCATGAAAGTCCATGAAAGTCGGCGTGCAGCATACAAAGCACGGCTCGGTTCTGATTCTGTTCTTACCGTCCAATGTGACAAGTTTGCTGTACACGGAAAAGCACATAATTTGTGTAGCATTACGTCGTATATTGAAAGACTGTCATAAGAATGCTTCTTGCTTGATTGCTCGCTGCGAAAAAGATGTCAAATGTGGTAAAAAGGTAAAGAGGTAAAAAGCAGTACGTCCCCAAGGCAGGCTGCGTCGATGGCTTATCCAAAATAGCAACAATCCAAAAAGCGCACGTTAAAACTCCCAGTAAATGTAAAGAAGGCATTTCTGTTTCGCAGTAGCCAAATCTTACACAAAAGACTCGCGTTCCCAGCTTACACAGTCTCAATGTAGCGTTTCATTTCCCTAAACAGCAATTGTTAGTACTCTGTACCGATGTTCAATGGCATTCGAAAGTGCATTCGAAAGTGCAAAAAACGTCGGCAAAAACGCCGGGTCAGATCGAACTTACCAATCAGTCACGGCCTCGTCCCATTGGCGGATCTCATGATCACGCGTGCCGCCATAGTGGTCGACAAACTCGTTGCCCAGCACCTCGCGCGCGATGCTGTCTTTCCGTGTGAAGCGGTCGTTGGCCTCGCGCAGGCTCCGCGCCAGTCGGATGCCGCCATCCGCTTCGCTGCCCACACCCTCGCCCTTGCCCAGGGGTGGGCACGGGATCTTGAGCTTCTTCTCGACACCGCGCCAGCCCAGCGCCAGAATGGCTGCCAGCACAAAGTGCGGGTTGGCGTCGGCGCCGGCCACGCGGACCTCGAAGCGGGTGGCGCCCGCCTTGGAGCCGGGAGGGCCTATGAGGCGGATCGACGCCTGGCGGTGCTCGTACCCCCATGACACGGTGACGGGTGCCCAAAAGTTCTCGACTAGGCGTTTGTAGCTGTTGATGGTGGGTGCCACGAGGGGCATGACGTCCGGCAGCCCTTCTAAAATACCAGCCAAGAAATGGCGGCCCAAATCGGAGAGGTGGGCAATGTCGGGCCAGGCGGCGTCGTCGTCGGGGGTGTCGCGTGCCAGCAGATTCTTTCCGCTCTGCGAGTCGACGAGCGAAATGTGGATGTGGCCGCTGTTGCCCGGCAGGCCCTGCTTCGGCTTGGCCATGAAGCACGGGGTGATACCATAGGGCATGGCGACCGACTTGACCACGAGCTTGAACAAGCTGGCGCGATCGGCCATCTCCTGGATATCGCCAAATTGCAGTGCCGCCTCGTAGACACCGGGTCCACTCTCGGTGTGCCAGCCCTCGATGTCGCAGGCGAACTTTTCGCACGTCTCAAACACCTCATAGTAATAATCCTTGTTGGCGGCCGGGCGTGTCAGGCTGTAGCCAAACATGCCTTCGGTCAGGGGCGGCAGGGTATGTGGCGGGTTGTTGGCCAGGTAAGCGGCGGTCGAGGGCTGACGAGCGACGGCGTTGTTGGGTGCTGTGCTGTTGTCACTCGGTGTCAAAAAGTGGAAGAACTCGTACTCGGCTGGACATGTTAGCAGAACATCAACGGACATCTGTCACAGAAACGTCGCCAACTCGACTCACCCCCCGCCATGGCACCGTAGCCTTTGGCCTTGATCTTGTCGACCTGTGTCTGCAGCAGGCCCCGCGGACACGCGCATATTGGCTCCTTGGTGTCCGGGTCGAAGAAGCGCAAGAGGAAAAAGGGCACATTATCTTCCCAAGGGATGCGCCGGAAGGTCTTGAGGTCGGGGATGGCCAGCAGGTCGCGATAGCCGTTTTCCTTGTTGCTGACTTGGAGTTCTTGAAAATAGGTCTGGTCGTGCATGTCCCAGCCAAAGATGACGGAGCAAAAGCCAAAGCCGCTCGTTGCAATCGACAAGAACTTGGCCTTTGACACAATCTTGCCGCGCAGGATGCCGTCCACATCGACGCCAGCCACTTTGACCTTGGTGTCGTGCTCGAGAATGGCCGGCAGCCGCTCGACGGTGACGTTTTTGTTTTCGTGTTCCGTGGCCATGATGAAGTGGTTCGGCGGGGTCGATCTAGAGGTCGATGCTGTTGAGAGCAGGAGAAAAATGTGCAAAAAAAATGAGAAACTGAAAACAAAGAGTCAAATCTGGGGGAAGCTCAAAGATATGGACAGGGAGAAGTGACAAAAGAACTGGAATCGGGGCTGGTCGTGAAGCTGGCGATAAGATCGGTGAAAGGGCAAGTGCGGGGCCAATCACGAAGCTTCCTGACAGCTGAAAATGGTCCTCCTCGTATGAGTCGCCCTGTAATTGTGGCACTGTTGGTGGTGACGGAGAGTTGCAGCTGCAACCTTCCGTGTTTTTGGCGCCCTTTGACCTAGCATTTTCTCGCTGTCTCGCCCAAAGCACCGAGTGGTCAGTGTGCTGTCATACACCCCGAAATGTGCAAGGCCTGGCCAGGCTCCCAGGCCAGACCAAAGGCCACCCCCCAGCCAGTGAGTGGTATTATTCCTCCCAAGCTTTCCCAAAGAAGAAGGTGCGGGCCCCCAAAGTTGCTGAAGAGCATCCAAGCAGCAAGTGGAAGCGAGGCAGAGGCAGGAGGAGGCAGGAGGACAGGGGCTGAAGGAAGGAGCGATCAGTGGGTAAAAGATTAAGAGAGCAACAACGGCGATGAGGCTGAAGAAAGACGATAGATATGTCGCATATTGAGTTCGTTTTTTGGCGGTTGGACATCGCTTATCTAACGGCAGTTATTGTGATGTTCCTGTCCCGTTCCCGTTGCGCAGCTTTTCCACCACGGAATTGAGGGCATCTATTGAGTGCCAGAGCAATGACGACACTGGTGCCTGCCTTCTGTCGTGTGCCTTTTTTCAGTGGTGTAGCCTGGCCGAGGCACGTGGATGGTCGTGCCTGCTGTATTCAGCGCCTGGGCATCACCTCCTGCACAACGGGCCTGGCCTGGACGGACCTGGCCTGGCCTCGGCCTACCCAAAACCGAGTCTAGCGACGAAATGACAAACAGCCAATGGAAACGGCGTCCAAGACCCTGAGCCAAAATGTCAAGCCCAATGCACAATGGACAGAGTAAGATAAAATACCACCGGGGTCTGTTGTGTCCAGCTGATCACTCCTCCCATCTCAGGGTCGTGCCTGCCCCGAGATCTGACCCCCTGTCTGCCGTTGTCGGCGCCATTGACACGTCCCAATGCGGAAGGAACAGCCAGCGCACAGGACCAGAACACGGAAAGAACCACCAAAGAACCACCAAAGAACACAGAAAGAAGGGCATCCACCAAAACTGGACAAAATAGCACCGATTAACCCACCATGGCCACCGTGGCGAGGCCGCCTCCGTCCCTCGTCATCGCGGGACCTACGGTCTAGTCACCGCTTCGTAGCTTCGTAGTCAGAACCCTTATCTGGGACGCCGCTGTCGATGGAAAGTCGAGGAAATCACTCGTATCAGTGTATCAGTATCAGGGGCGCATTTTCGTTCTTGCAATTTCTCGTCTCCTTGTCTTATTTCTTCTCTCGCTCTTTCCTTTTCTTTCTTTTTCTTTATCCTTTCCTCTTCCCTTCTCCTCGACCTGCTACTTCTTTATTCTGCATTTTGCAAACGAGCAGCAAAGATTGACCAAAGCACCTTCTCTTTTCGCTCCGTTGTCGCCCTTTTGAGCGCTCTCTACCCCACCCGCCGCCTGACCTCCATCGCAACCTCCTTATCGTGAACAGTCCCCTTGACTCCTGACTCGACACCCTCCCCACCACCGAACAAAATTGTCGACTTTCGCATCTTCTTCAACATAACACAACCTACAATCGCCTTGCTACGTCTCGAGACGGATCTCAAAAAGACACAACAAAAGACCTTTCAAGGCAGCTCAACCTCCTCCTAGTCAATTTACAACCATGTCCTCGGCCGGCCGCCTCGCGGGCAAGAATGCCATTGTCACTGGCGCTGCTGGGTAAGTCAAGTCGACACCGCCTCTTTTGACCCTTTGTGCACTTGCGCGTCAACCTACAACTCGCATCTCAACTCTCACTAACCCTGTTTTTTCACCTCCCCACAGTGGCATCGGCTTAGAGACGACGATCCTGTTCGTCAAGGAGGGCGCCAATGTGCTCATGTCGGACATCTCGGCGCCGGCGCTCGAGAAGGCGCTGGCCAAGGTCAAGCAGCTGTTGCCCGAGAGCACCGCGTGCGTCGAGACTGTGGTGTGCGACGTGTCCAAGGAGACCCAGGTGCAGGCTATGGTCGAGAGTCTGGACGCCTGGGGCGGCCTGGATGTCATCTTCAACAACGCCGGTATCATGCACGCGCGCGACGACGACGCCGTCGACACCCCCGAGGAGATTTGGGACCTGACACACAACATCAATGTCAAGGGCGTCTGGTTCGGCAGCAAGCACGCCGTGCTGTCGCTGCGCCGCCACAAGAAGACCAAGGGTTCCATCATCAACACGGCGTCGGTGGTGGCGCTCGTCGGCTCGGCCACGCCGCAGCTCGCCTACACGGCTTCCAAGGGCGCCGTGCTGGCGATGACGCGCGAGCTGGCGATTGTGCACGCGCGCGAGGGTTTCCGGTTCAACTCGCTGTGCCCGGCGCCGCTCAACACGCCCCTCCTACAAGACTGGCTGGGCGACGATAAGCCGAAGCGGGCGCGTCGCGAGATCCACTTCCCCACGGGCCGGTTTGGCGAGGCCATTGAGCAGGCGCAGGCGGTACTGTTTTTGGCGTCGGACGAGTCGAGCTTTGTCAATGGTCACGACATGGTGGTCGATGGCGGTATGACCAAAGCGTACGTGACGCCCGAGGGCCCTGCGTCTGGGGCGCCGGTCAACAACGCCCTGCGCGACTCTCTGTGAAGCGGTCGTTGATGTCGACGTCAACTTTGACGTTTCGCAGAATGTTTCCATGATATGACTTAATAGTAATGAAGCTGCAGAGTACGTTGTACGCAATTGTACGCAATTTAATAATATTCAAACAAGTCAAGAAAGAAGAAACCACATTAAACACTCGTGCATGACAAGTTTGTACGGAGTAATACGTTTGTATTTGGCTCCTTGTTGTACCCTGGCTCGCTTGGCTTCACTGTGAAAACATGATTTCACAGTACTGTGTAGAGTCACGTGTGAGGCACGACCCCGGCACTTTCTTTGGTGTTTTCGGTGGGGGGAGGGGAAACCGTTCTCAGGACTGCAAAAGAGTGAGGGGCAAGTTTATGGAGGACTTGTGACAATTGGCCAATGGAAGTCGCGACCCGCCTGCCCGCCCAGTTGTCTAACAACAACCAACAGCAAATAACCGTAAAGGTAGCCGTGGCTGCCAGTTCGAGCCAACCAAGGCCGCTAAACCGTGTCCGCTAGGGCGGCTTTCCTCGGTTCATTCTGGGATTGTGGCACACTTGCGCTCGGCTTGGATAAGAGGAGCCGAGAAGAGCAGGAGCAAGAACGAAGTACACGCCGGGGGAAGAAGTACAGATGCTGGGGAAGGGAAGGAGGGATGGAGTGGCCGCAAGCTGGTCCCTGATTCGGAAGGACGACACAGAGTCTGCGTCGCGTATATTTTTTCTCTCCTCGTGTCTTTTTTGACAGACTTTCTCTTCCTCCCTTTCTTTCTTTTTTCTTGTCTTTTTGTTTTCTCTGTCTCTGTTCTACCCCAGATAACCTCACGAAACTCCAACATCCCACATCCTTCACAATGAGTGCCCGGACTACCACGAGAGCCTTTGGTGCTCTGCGCGTGAGTGCCCCTGAGAAAGAAGAAAGCCCCTGAATGAAGGTCGAGTAGACCTCAGCTCCTACAACCTCATTGCTAACTCTTCCAGCCCCTCGGCCGCAAGTCGACGCCGCTGGCGTTCCGCCCCGCCCGCCACTACTCTGCGTCGGCCGAGCCGGACCTGAAGACGACGCTCAAGGAGGTAATCCCGGCTAAGCGCGAGCTGCTCAAGAAGGTCAAGGCCAACGGCAGCAAGGTGATTGGCGATGTCAAGGTCGAGAACACGCTCGGCGGAATGCGCGGCCTCAAGGCCATGTTGTGGGAGGCCAGTGTGGTCGACCCAGAGGAGGGCATCCGCTTCCACGGCCGCACCATCAAGGACTGCCAGCGCGAGCTGCCCAAGGGCACGTCGGGTACCGAGATGCTCCCCGAGGCCATGTTCTGGCTGCTGCTGACGGGCCAGGTCCCCTCAACGGCCCAGATCCGCGCCTTCTCGCGCGAGCTGGCTGAGAAGTCGGAGCTGCCTGCGTTCGTCAACAAGCTGCTCGACGAGCTCCCGGCCGACGTCCACCCTATGACGCAGTTCTCGATTGCTGTGTCGGCCCTGAGCCACACCTCCAAGTTTGCTGCTGGCTACGCTTCCGGCATGAACAAGGCCGACTACTGGGAGCCTACTTTCGACGACTGCATCAGCCTGTTGGCCAAGCTGCCCACTGTCGCCGCCAAGATCTACCAGAACGCCTACAACGGCGGCGGCGCCCTTCCCGCCAAGGTCGACCCTAACCAGGATTGGTCGTACAACTTTGCTGCACTGCTCGGCAAGGGCGGCAAGGAGCACGAGGACTTCCAGGACCTGCTCCGTCTGTACCTGGCCCTGCACGGTGACCACGAGGGCGGCAACGTCTCGGCTCACGCCACCCACCTGGTCGGCTCTGCCCTGAGCGACCCCTTCCTGAGCTACAGTGCCGGTCTGCAGGGTCTGGCCGGCCCGCTCCACGGTCTGGCCGCCCAGGAGGTGCTCCGCTGGGTGCTCCAGATGAAGGACGCCATCCCCGCCAACTACACGCCCCAGGACGTCAAGGACTACCTGTGGTCGACGCTCAACTCGGGCCGTGTTGTGCCCGGCTATGGCCACGGTGTCCTGCGCAAGCCTGACCCTCGCTTCGAGGCCCTGATGGACTACGCCACCGCCCGCCCCGACATCTCGGCCAACCCTGTCTTTGGCATCGTCAAGGCCAACAGCGAAATCGCCCCCGGTGTCCTCAAGGAGCACGGCAAGACGAAGAACCCCTACCCCAACGTCGACTCGGCCTCGGGTGTCCTGTTCCACCACTACGGCTTCCACGAGACCCTGTACTACACCGCCACGTTCGGTGTGTCGCGTGGTCTGGGCCCGCTGGCACAGCTGGTCTGGGACCGCATCCTGGGCCTGCCCATTGAGCGCCCCAAGAGCATTGACCTCAAGGGTCTGCTTGAGCTGATTGAGAAGAATTAGAAGAACTAAGAGTCTTGTTCTCCGATATAATAAAAGGGGATTCGATTTTTTTTGTATATTTTTTCATGTTATTATTTCACGTTTTTTCAATGATAAACTAGAACCATGACCAACTCAGAAGGCCAGAAAAGCAGTGATGTGATAGATGCAAAGTCGTGAGCTTCAATTGGATCTTCAACCCAAGGAATGTCGTCACAGGCACGGACTTTTCCAAACACGTTTACATCTGACAACATAACGTCGGAAATGCAGCGGTAAGTGGATCACCTGTCAGGAAGTCGACGACCCAGCTCTTCAGATTTAACCGACACCATGCCCTCGGCTGTTTCACCAATCTTGTGCTGTGTAAGGGAACCTGCGTGAATTACTGTCGAGACTGTGTACTACACGCTTACCCCGCCGCCTTCCCCGAAATCCCACCCCGGCGCTTTTCTCCATCCCCCCATACTGAGGACCCGCCGCCCACAAACGCCCACTAAATGTCGGGCGAAGGAGCTCCTCTGCCCCTCCAAACCAGAAGGAGTCGAGGGAGTCCAGGAAGAACTTACACAGTAGAACGTGCTCCACAATCGACAGCGATTCGTGGGGGGCTGAACAAGCGGCGGCGTCGCGGCCAATTCCCTTACTGTGTAAAGCTGAATCATGGAAAAGAGGAAAGGAGTGACCATTATGGCCGAGATCGGTGGCGCTTCGGCCAGTCTGGGAACTGGCCGGCCGGCCACGGATTAGCGTCAGCCTGTCAGGTGAACAAACAAACACAAAACAACATCGGATGGCCGACGTCAGCCAAAACTCGACGATACAGAGTGCATCGTGTCAGGAAGCATGACATGGAAAAGACAAATATACAAAGAAAAATCAACATAGAGAAACAGATCATGTGACAATAATAGACAAGCGAGAAAAATGAGATCATAGGATCAAAGACGGACAGTATGCCGGATGACGAGCGACGGATAACGGGCGGCTCATCCTCGTGAGTGTAGTGATTGATTTTGTCACCAATAATATGGACGGCTCGAACGTCATGATATGCCTGTGGCACAGCTTTTCAGTTGGTTTCGTTTTTGGGTGCTGTCTCGGCAGGCTCTGTCCGGTTTCCAGGGCCAAGCAAAGACCAACAAAAGCATGCGTACTTCGTAGACGGTATGCGTTGACAGATGCGTAGACAGATGCGTCAACAAATACGTGGACAACATACAACTCCACAGGAACGACACGAGAGTCCGTTCGTTGCCAAGCAATGTAGATTGCAATGATCAATTGACTTCTCACCAAGGGTGGTTGAGGATAAAAGGGATGACAAAATATCAGGGGGGAAAACGATAAATCAAGGCTACCATGGAACGGACGACATCTTTCTCGTCTCTCTCGTTCTTCTCAATTTAAGCTTAATTCAAGCTGTTTACTAACAAAGGAGGGACACAGAGCGTACCCTCCCTCGATAAACCACCATCCTGCCGTCCGTCCTTAAAATAGCACTACCTATAGCATATAGCAGCGCAATATGAGGTCCCTTCTAATGCCCTCATTCTTTTCTGGCGGTATTCCGGGCTACAGTCGTCAGGTGTTCGTCCCTGTTAATTTCGTCTACATTTTGGGCGCGCTTACTGCATTTAGAGTTTTCTCCAGTCACTGTAAGTGCGAACAATCACGAGATCGCTTCTGCACTCTACCCTCCAACAGCTTCTCCACTTGTCATTACTCTACCATCTCGATATGAAGACGCATCTCTTCCCTATGCCTGGTCCGATTCCAACACACCCACATCTCTTTGCCCAGCCACCCAATAAAAACCAATGGCCAGTTGGGGTTGCGTTCGTGCCTTGTAGACCACCTAACAACATAATTCCAAAAAGCAATTCTTCGGATCGCCCGTCAAGCCTTTTGTCGATTCGACCACAAAATATATTGCATTGACGTAGCTTGGCCTAGGTGTACTGAGTATACTACCTCCTTAATAGTCCTACAATTTGGTCCCCTCGGCAAGGGACGGTCTAGACTTTAACCACCATTGTTTATTTGATAGCCGCAACTCATTGTCCGGTTGAACCGTCTGGGCGCAGCAATGCAGGGTCAACTTTTAACAGAGAACCATAACAGTAGTAGACCATAGTGGGGAGACACACGGAGCTCTCATATCCCTTCCGTTCCTGGATTGACCTCTCGGGCTACCAAGTAAGGTGTGGCTCGACTCTCCTCTATGTCAACTTTATTTCGTCGCAATTGTCGATACTTTTGTATTATTTTTATGTCTTCTTGAAAATATTTACAATGATATTTTGTCTCTTGAACTGTGTAATAAAGAATAAGAACCATTCTTATTACAGTACAAAATGGTCTTTTTTGCGATTTTCTTTTTTAAACAAGACACAGTGAACAATAAAATAGAGTAAAATTAGAATACTCTTGTAAAATAAACATGACTGCATTCTATACTCCATGCATCAAATAAAAGATGCTACACACTAGCAAACTTGATCTAGATCCAAGATCTAGACGTCAGGATCGATATTGTAGCTTTTCTCTCAATCGTCTGGACTTGCCTCGGTCACCTCTCGTGATGGTAGATGACCACACGACTCGTCCAATTATTAGTTATTCCAAATTCTTTGACATTCCGGATCCCTGGACTCCCTACGCGAGTGCACCATTTCAAAAATAAACAAATTAACTAGACGAAGAACTCATAAAGACTCACTTAATAAAGGAAAAAATATGGAGATCTTCATGGAGAGAAATAAACAGAAAAACAACAACAAACACCAGGACTCTTAGCACATATGCTGGGATATATTTGGTAGCATCATGCATCCATCGTGCATCTGCACAACATACATGCTCCCAAGAAAGCCAAAAAATACTAAGTAAAAATAACACGATCTCTGGCCATCTGGTCTTGGCCCTGGTTACGTTTTCTCTCTCCACAGATGCTTTCGACTTTCGTGGCCCTCTCCGCCCTCCCTGCCCCCTTAACGGTACCTCCGCTATAAATTAACAAAGGCAGATAAGGGGAGAGGCCGGTCTTTGTTTATCAACGTCCCGCGTCTTGGCTGCATACCATGCGGCGCAGCCTCACTGCTATGCACTGCTGTCTTTTACAGTTTTCTGGGCTTACAGGCGGATGAGGAGCCGATTACCGACAGCCAAAAAGCCAACATACCGTACAGACCAAAATTGGAAGAGAACAAGAAAGGAAATGCCACAGCAGACATCCTGAAGCCAAGAATATGGTTGCTCAGGCGGACAAGGAAGGCAATGCACCCGTCTGTTGCCCGAGCACAGATTTTCTTTCTTTCTATCCATATTACGGATGACGATGAGATGCACTCCGCAAACGGTCAGACGAGTAGACAATCACACAACTCGACCAAAAGACCGAGCAGTGAAGCAATATGGAGAAGCCGGCCTGGACGTTGCCGTTTTTACTTTTCCGCCACTCTTTGCCCCCCTTGTCGCACGGAACACTGGTCGTGTCTGTATGCACCGACCAGGCATAGCCACCGGCCTGGAAATCTTGATGAACTTGAGATGAAGGAGAAAGTGCGTTGAATCCTTTTTGATTAATCTGGATAAAAAAATTAACGTGCGAGAGCTAATATCTGGGAGCTGATTGGGACGCAGACAAGAGAGGATACCGGAGAACATCATGACTTCAAACGGATATATAAACACAACTCAGATCCCATCGAAAGGAATCAGTTTTTGTTTCTTTGGATCATCCAGCCTCATCTCTTCACTTCAGAGCCAATCCTCCATCATTTTCTCTCAATCAACTTGTGCTTCTCAGGATTTTACCTCTAGCCCTCTATCACAATGCGTTCCTCCGCCCTTCTCTCTCTCCTGCCGGCTCTGGCCGCCGCTTCGCCCACCTTTGTCCTCGGCGACGGCAGCACCACCCTCAATGCCGACACCGCTGGTGGCGCGCCGCCCGCGGTCAACCTGGTCAACCCCGCTGGCAGCGACGGCACCGCCGACGCGCCCAACCCCAACGACATCCAGGTCGCCAGCGTCAGCTTCTCAGGCAACGGCTGCCCGCAGGGCTCCGTGTCGACGTCCATCTCGACCGACCGCACCGTGGTGACTTTCGGTTTCGACAAGTTCCAGACGTACATTGGTCCCGGCTATGACCTGGGCGACAAGTCCAAGAACTGCCAGCTGCACTTGAACTTGAAGTACCCTGGTGGCTTCCAGTTTGCCGTGCTCGACAGCACGTACCACGGCTTCGCGCAGCTCGACCAGGGCGTGACGGGCACCTTTTACAGCACGTACTACTTTTCGCAGGACGCGGCCGCGACGACGACGACGCAGACGTCGATTTCGGGCGGCGGTACCTGGGCGGCGGGCCAGGTGTACACGAAGAACGACCAGATCCCGACGGCCTCGGTCATTTACGCCCCCTGTGGCGCCAACGGCATCCTGAATGTCAACAACCGGATTGTGTTGGCCAGCAACAACAAGACGGCGACCGGCCAGGTCACAGACGACGATGCGACCGTCGCCTTCACGCACCAGCTGCATTTGACCTGGCGCCCGTGCCCCAAGAAGTAGAGGGCGACCGTGGCGAGCGCAGCGAGCGTTAGAAACGAAGACGAAGTGGCAGAGGAAAAAGGAAGGGGATCGCTTGTTATGTCGGAGAAAGTTGTTGGGGACTCGGAGTAGTTGATCGAGTTCTCGTCGAGGTTGTTATTGTTGTTGTATATCATTCTCATTCAACATGCTGTATGTATCTTGTTCATCAACTCACACGGTACATAACTGGCCAATTTTTTATTATTCCAATAAGTGAACAAAAAGCAGAAAAAGAAATTTTCATTGGTGACAAAAAGTGAGATAAAATGAGAGTAATCCAAAAGGCGCAAAATGAAAAGACACACGGCTATTAACACAAAGGGTTTCCACACAAAGTAGATAGATGAAAAAGGAAGTGATGACGTAAATGGAAAGAAAAGAAAAAGACAGGTAAAGAGAGAGAGGGTATGCCATGCGAATGGCGTCGTATGTACACAACAGCTACATGATTCCAGCATGCATTCGCTTATCCAGCGCCTGCATGGACACACCCGTGGCGGGGACAACCGAACAACTGAAGACTACCGCCAGTAGTTGTTGTCAAAACCACCGCCCTGGGCACCTGGTGCGCCGTGGTCATATTTGTTTTGATTGCCGTACGAGGGGCCGTTCCTTGGGCTGCCGTAGCCGCTGTTGTTGCCGCCGTTGTTGTAGCCATTGCTGGCATCGTATCCAGGACCGGCACTGGCACTCCGCCAGCCAGCGTTGTTGGCGGTGTAGCTGCGCTGTGGTGTCGGGGCGACAAAGGCAGGCGACTGGGACCGCACAATGTTGTCATACACAGGGTTCGACGAAGAAGGAGCCGGGGAGGCACGCATCTGCGCGTTGGGGGCCGAGAAGCTGCGCGAGGCGGTGCTGCCGGGGCCGTAGGTGGGCGATGTGGGCGACGAAAGACCGGGAATGGGCGAGTGCATCGGCGAGACAGGCGGGTGGGGAGACTGCATGCGGCCATCCTGGTGGGGGCTGCGGCTGCCATTGTTGTTGTACATGTTGCGGTTGTTGTAGCCAGCGCCAGGGCTTTGGGGTGTGCTGTTGTTGAAGCCACGGTCGTGGGCGGGGCTCTGAGCACCATTGGCCATGAGCGGCATAGGGCTGCGCATAGCAGAAGCAGCTGTCATACCAGCCGCGCCGCCAACAGCCGCACCACCCAAAGCAGCGGCACCCCATGCGCGCTCTTTCTCGTCGGCGATGCTGTCGGGCGTCTGGGGCACATTGTAGGCACCGGCAGTGGCACTGCCGTCCTTGGCCATGTCACGGGCGTTGTATTCGGCGCCCTCGTTGGTCAAGCTGTCCGGGTCGATGCCGGCCTTCTTGAACTGCTCGAGCTCCAGACGCTCGGCCTGCAGGCGCTGCTCGTACAGGCGGTTCTCCTCCCGTCCACGCTTGCGCTGCTTGATGCAGTAGTACAGACCAACAGCCACAATAATGGCACCAACGGCACCGGCGGACGAGTAGACGGCAATGTGGGCGACGGGCGAGAGCTTGTTCCATTTCTCAGTCAATGTCTCGGCGGGCTTGGCGTTGATAGTCTCGACAGCAGTAGAGTTGCCGGCCGCAATCTTGATGCTCTGCCAGGAGCCCGTGTGGTCGCCATAAGAGTACTCCTTGCCGGAGCTGTAGTCGGTCACGCGGGCGCTCTTGACGTACATGTTGAAGGGGCCCTTGCTGTAGTCGGTGTCGCCGCCAGCCCACTCGCGGGTGCCCTCGGGCAGTGTCGGGTCACCGCCGGCCCAGATGCCGAGCGAGATACGGACGGGTGTCTGCGGGTAGTTGAAGGTGCTGTTGGCGTCCTTGGGCAGAAGCGTGCGGACCTTGCTGCCATCAATGTAGTAGGTGAGCGACTCGTTGGTCCAGACGGTGGTGTAGTTGTGGAAGTCGCTGCTGATGCCGCCGTTGACTGGGTAGTAAATGGCATTGTTGAAGTCCTGACGGCCCTTGCCAAAGTAGTTGGTCTCGACATACGAGTCATTGCCGCCCATAAATTCGAGATCGATCTCGTCCAGGTCGTCGCTCAAAAACATGACGGACGAGATGATACCGGTGCCGCTGGCGGCCTTGATCATCATCTCGGTGCGGCCAAAGAAGATGTAAAACGAGGAGCGGATCGTGGGCGAGTCGCCCTGCTTGTTGATGGTGAACTGGGCGCCGTTCTCTTCAGAGTAGGTAACGGAGCCGGCGGTGGGCACCCAGAAGTCGGCCGAGGGCGTCGAGTTGAAGATGAACATGTGGTCGGTGCCGAAAGCCGGATCGGCTGGGCAGTTTGTCGTGTTGAGCGGCTGGCATTGCGTCGTGACCTGGGCAGTAGCGCTGTGTGCAAAAAGGGAGAGAGCCGCGGCGGCGAGGGCCAACGGCGAGAAGAGTCGTGTCATGGCGGATGAGTTGTCGTGTGTTATCTGGCCAGCAGGTGTGATATGAGTTGTGTATGTATCAAAGGAAGGTGGTGATGATGTGTTGATGTTGATGGCGTCAAGCCAAGTGAGGCGATTCTCATAGATCGTGATATCTACCAGAGGTAGTAGTAAAGGGAGAGACTGATGACAAAAATCAAAAGCAAAATGTAAAACAAAAACGGCAAATGCAGACAATCAATCGACTCAATGCGTCGAGATAAGGAACGGCACGAGATCTCACGAGATGAAGAGATCACGCAAAACAAAGCGGCGAGGCGCGAAGAGGAGGGAAAATGAGTAGAAGGAGGGAAAGGGAGGGAGAGACGTTGACGCGAAGAGTGGAAAGAAGGAGAGGACGCTGTCAAAGCCAAGCAAACAACTGCTGGGGAAGGAAGGAATGAAGCAAGATGAGGCAAAAGTCCTCCCTTTGACGACTACAGACTGCTGGGGGTAGGAAAAGTGAAGGAAAGAGCGATACCTGTCTGCGGCGAAATTAAAGGGCAGGAAAGAGCGAGCCACAAAGGCGAGGCAGGTGAGGTAGGAGAGACTCGACAGAGCATCGCACAGGGTAGGTGCCACATCCAAACAGGAAAGAACGAAGGGGTAAAAGTGAAGAAAGACTCAAAAAGAAAGGGGTGACGGGGGTCGCCAGTGAAGCCGCTAGGCCCATCCGGGGCACAGAAGGGAGCGTCAATGCGACTTAAGCTTGAGGGGGACAAGAATAAGAAACAGGCTACAGACGAGCAGAAGCATAAAGATGCACAATACTTTATTTCGCGACGGGGACGTTTGGTGGTGCTCCATGTGGGATCCACGCCATTGGAGGCTGTGATTGGCTGCGGCTGGAAGCGGCGGCTGCTGGTTGGACGGTGGTTCGCTAGCCCGCCTAGTCAGGGGTAAAAAGAGCCCACTGCTTCTGCGACGTGAGCCAGGTTCGCCAGGTATGGGCGGCTTGTTGGGCCCAGTTGTGCCTGTCATTTTGTGACATTTGTGCTCTTTTGTGCCTGGTTCTTGCTGCAGGGGCAGTGGCCACCACGGCCGTGCCTGCCAAAACCAGGGAAGCCCCGTCCTCTCTTTCCACTTCACTGGTGCTCGACTTGCTCTTTCCTCTTTCAGAGGCGCAGCCAAGCGGCAAGCGATCGTCCCCAAGAAAAAGAGAAAGAGATGCTGAACAGCGATCCCCCAGGCAGGAACGCACTTTCCACGTTACTAACAGTGTAAATTAATCTAATCACGGCAGGATCGACTGTGTCCGTCTCTCATAAATGCCTGGGTTGCCGCCAAATGACCGAACCGACCCAAAATGAACGCTGGGCAGGTTTGGAAGGTGCATAAGATGCACAAAAACCTATGATCGCAATCTCTTCAAAAGGACGACCCCCCAAAGAATATGTTGCGCTTCTTTGCCGTCTTTCCTTGATAACAGCGACAGACTAACACTACACGGTGCGCTTACAACGGCCACTAAAGTCGCCTTAGTCTGCCAACTAGTTGCAAGATGCATGCCCACATGGACTTTGTTTGCTCTTTAGCAAAAGAAGGGTCCTTTTCGACCTTTTGGCCTTCTTGTTGGAATTTTGGTCCGGCCGTACGTACGGTGTGTTCATTACGTTGTAGTATTTTTGTCTTGCATCGTGTGCAACCATTTTGCGCATGTGGAGGCCATGCAAGAATAAAAGAAAACCAAAACCAGGAAAAGAAAAGAGAACAAAAATATTGGCTGTTTCAGGTCTATCATGTCTTTGGTTTCAATGTTTGACGCTGTGTGACCAGGGCCAGGCCATGTATCTCGGTTCATCAATTTTGTGCGATGGAATCACAGGTGGCCGGAGGCGAGGAGTGCACAAAGAAAGATAAGAGACGAGGGGCCCTGGGAGAAGAGGAGAAGAGGGCCTTTTTGAGGTCATCACTGGTTGGCCTCTTTTCGGCCTGGCGGAATGTGGGATGAAATACTTGCAGACTTATGTGGTTGGCAGCTAAAAGAGAGAAAGAGAGAGGGGCGGGCAGATCGACAGACACAGACCTACAGGGTCTGTTTTCTTGGTTCTCGGCGGCACGATCTTGGCCAAATGTATCGACGTTGCACGGAGGACGGAGTCTGTGTACGGAAGGCAAAATCAAGAAGAAAAAGCGTATCGCCAGGACTCAGAACACAAGACGATCAACAAATGCCAACAAACTCCAAGGTAGGACATACGTGTAAACCAAAAATATTTTGTCTATTCCCAAATCAATCTTCCATCTACGTCTGAAGAAGCTGAACCTGTGTCTATATGCGCTGTACGGAGCAAGGCCAAAAAGAAAGTGAAGAAAGCAAAAGCATGAGGCCTGTGAATAAGTGTAAAAAAACAGAAACAGTAAATGAGAAACCAGAGCGTGAAAGTGTGAAGCAACAAAAAAAAAACAAGATCCGTCTATGCAACATTAAATAGCGTAAAGGACAATGGCGAAGCAAGAATGAAAATGAAGAGAAAAGCAAGAAATATCATCAAAGAGAAAGTCATGAGATGTAAACACCGCACTCTGCGGTTACTCCTCCTCGTCGTCCGTGTCTAGCGGCTTGGGCGTGCCCTTGGGCGAGTTGAGCCAGACAATCTCGCGCTGGCGGCGACGGTTCTCGCGCTCCTTCAAATCCTTCTTGGTCATCTTTCTCTTCTTCTTGGCTTTGAACTTGAGATCGCCCGTCGCGTTGTCCTCGACACCGCTGTTGACGGCGCTGGACACCACACTGCTCGACAGCGCCGGGGTGGCAATGCCGGCGGGGGTCATCATACCCGGGGTGGTGCGGCCGCTGCCGGGGCGGCTGGCGTCTTCAAAGCGGTCGTGGGAGATGGCGGTGTGGCCGCGGTGGGTCATGCGGCCGGCATCGACGTGCCACTGCTCCGAGGCCAGGGCGCCGACAAACTCTTCGTTGTGAGAAATCATGACGACACCGCCCTTGAAGTCGCGGATGGCGACGGCCAGACCACCGAGCGAGTCGCGGTCCAAGAAGTTCGTCGGCTCATCCAGGACCAGCAAGTGGGGATTGTTCCACATGGCACCGGCAATGACGACCTTGACCTTTTGGCCACCGGAGAGCGAACCAATCTCGTTGTGGTTGGCAATCTCCGGGTCCAAACCGAGATCCTCAAAGTGCTTGGAGATGATAGCGGGCTGCAGGTCACGGAAACTGAGACCCTCGCGGGACGACTCGTGGTCGTCAAACTCCTGAATTAACTTGTCGAAGCCCAGGTCGAGCAGCGTCTCGCGCGTGACCATGGTGTTGTGCTTGGGCAGCATGAGCTTCCACTTGACCTCGTACTGGAAGGTCTTCTTGTACTTTTGGCGACCGACCAGCGTCTCGATCTGGCGCTTGCCCATGCCCTCGCCGAGCTCGACCCACTTCTCCATCTGCTCGCGGTCCTTGTCCGACACCATGCGCGTCTGCTTCATGTGCACCTCACGGTCGTCGCCATGCTGGTAGCGCCACTGCAGGTACTGGTTGGGCGTCTTCTCGAGGTGCATCTCGACGTGCTCCAGGGCGTGCTGTTTGATGTAGCCGATACGCAGGTTGGGGTGCTTCTCGACTTTGCCGCTGGTGGGGATGACCTCACCCGTCAGTAGCTTGATGAGCGTGGATTTGCCGGCACCGTTGGGGCCGATGACGGCGACACGCGACGACAGCGTCAGCTGGCACGAGGCGTCCGTCAGCGACGGCTTGGCGGCGCCAGGGTAGGTGAAGGACACGTTGGTCATGCGCACAATGGCGCGGGTCTGCGACTTGATGCCCGACAGGATACCGGGAGGCGGGAACTTGAACTGGACCATGCTCGACGACAGTGTGTAGTAGCTCTTGGCCTCGGGGTGGATCTTGACGAACGTGGCCAGGTTGCCCTTGTAGTGAGCAAGCTTCTTGCCCGGCTCGTAGTGGTAGATGTCGGTGGTGACTTCGTCCAAGAAGCCAGAGTCGTGGGACACGATCAGACTGGTGATCTCGGTGTTGTTCTTGAGGTACTTCTCCAGCCATGCAATGTTCTCAACGTCCAAGTGGTTAGTAGGCTCGTCCAGCAGCAGGACATCGGCCTTTTGGAGCATAGCACGGGCCAGCGCCAGCTTCATCTTCCAACCGCCAGAGAGCGAGCCGACCTTCTGGGCCTGGCGACCCTCAGGGCCAGCGGTGAAGCCAAACTCAGACAAGACAGACGAGATGCGCTCGCGGCCCTCCTGGGCAATGGTGGGGTCCTTGGCAACAAACTCGAGGATGCTAATCTCGGCATCCTCGCCCTGGTTGTGCTCGACGTAGCAGGTGCGCAGGACGTCCTGGGGCGGGAAGCCCTCCAGCTTGCCACCGGCGATACTGCGCATCAGAGTCGACTTGCCGGCACCGTTGCGACCGACCAGGCCGTAGCGGTGGCCCTTGAGCAGGCGCATGTTGGTGTGGGACAGCAGCAGCATGCCACCGTAGCCGAGCGAGAAGTCGGCGTTGACAATCTCGACCTCGCCATCGTCCTCCTTCTCGGGGACACCAAACTTGCGCTGGTCCTCCTCAACGTAAAAAGTCTCGACAGCCTGACCGACGGCCGTGGGGTTGGCGACGAGGCTGGTCAGGTAGGAGCCGACCAGGTTGGCAATGCGGTTGACGTAGCGGAAGTTGGCGTCCTCAGCAATCATGGTCGAGAGGTAGGGGCGCAGGCCGTTGAAGACCTCGGTGTTGCCGGCCAGCAGACCGCCGTCGTTCTTGATGGCCTTGTCTAGGACCTTACCGGTGTCCTCGGGGGCCACCTTCTCGACCAGGACAGCTGTGCCGCTCTTGTCGGTAGCCATAGCAATATCCATGACGTTGAGCGCGCGCGTAGCCATCTCACGGACCTCGGGCAGCGAAGCGCGGTCCTTGACGGCCTTGACACCCGGCTGCAGCTTGGGCAGGAACGTACGGGCCTCAATGGGGTCGTGGACCAGCTTGGTAAGGTTCTCGGTGATGACGACCGTCTGGCGCAGGACCTCCTGGGCAGTGTTGGGGTTGTTCAGCGAGCGTTCGAGGAAGGGGGTCAGCAGGGCGAGGACGGGCGAGGTGACGATGGCGACGAAAGTGGTGTGGGCCAAGGCGTGGATGGCCTTCTGGAGAGTCGCGGCGGAGGGGTGCTGCATGGTGTCGATGAGCAGCGGGATGCGGGGCAAGACGTCGTCGTTGGACAGCAGCGTGGTGAGCGAGGTCATGGTGACGACGGCCTGCTTCTCGACCTCGGACTTGAGATCGCTCATGGCGCCCTCAGCCAACGGGATGAGCGTGGCGAGCTTGGAGCCCATCAGGTCGCGCAGGACGTCCTGCTCGATAGCCTCCTCCTTGGTGGTACCGAGAGCGATCTGGGTCTTGTCGGCCATGCGCTGCAGCAGCTTCAGAGCACCGACAGTGCCCTGCCACTTGCCTGTCTTCTTGCCGAGGTAGATGATGAGAGCAGGCAGCAGACCGGCAACAAGCGACTCGGCACGCAGATGAGTGAAGAGCGCATCGATACCGTACTGGGCGGCATCACGGACAACGCTGCCCTTGTCGGCGAGGGCGTCGAGAGCGCAGGCGACCATGCCGCCATCTTGCAACAAAAAGTTGACCTCGCTGGCGGCCTGCTTGGCCGGGAAGCGCTCAAAAAGGGCACCCAGCAGGTTCTGAGCACTCTCACGGCGGAGGCCGCTCTTCTTGTCGGCCGCAGCCTTCTTCACTTCGGCAAGGACTCCATAAGAAGTTAGGCCGCGAACGCCGACGGCCGGGTTCTCGAGGAGCACATCGCAGAGCTTGTAGGCGGCTTCGATGGAGGCGTTGGAGGTGGTCGCAGTGAAGACGTCGTTGAGGATGGCGGATACATCGGCCTGCGATGGCGCGCCGTCGGCCGCAGCGGCACCGGCGCCGGCAGCGACCTTGGGGATGAAGGGGAGGGCCTGGTGGTTCATGGGAGGCGAGACAGGATGAGGCATGATAGGGAGAAGAGGAGGGGGGAGAAAAGGCGTAAAAGAGAAGAAGGGGAGAAGAAAAGGGAAAGAGGAAGGAAGAGAAGAGAAGGAAAGAAGGAGGATAGAGGAGGGGGATGTCGAGGAAGGCGCGACTTGGTTTGGAGTGGAGATTGGTCGTTCAGACAAAAGCGGAAAGTGGCAGAAAAGGTGGGAAAAGCTGAGGCAGAAAGAGCGACCACAGTCCCGTAAATCCACGCATGAGGCGATGGAGGGGAAGGAGCGAAGGAGCGAGAAAAGGGATCGCAAGTGGTCGCGGACTTGCGGTTTTCGAAAAGTGAAGTTTCAAGAGCAAAAGTGGACATGGAAAGAAAAGAAAGGAAAGGGAAGAGAAGAAGAAGGAGGAGAGGAGGGACAATATGGGAGAGTAGCCCACGAGCGAACTCTGTTCTCAAGGCGACAATCTATTGTGAGAAAAGTCTGACCCCGCCAAAAAAAATCTTAATACAATTTTTTTTCTTATCTTCCGGATTCTGCCACGCCTTCCTTATCAGAACTGATAGGCGGCGCCAACACGGTAGCCAACAGGCATGTGCTATGGGCGGTCAAGGGTTATGTAAGCGGGGCGATTGCCAACGGGCCGCTGTTTAGTGGTGCAGCGGTGGTTTTTTATAGTTTTGGGTAGTTCTAGGGGTCGAGGGGCAAGACACAGCGCTGTGGGCACTACAGGGGCCGTACGTTCGTAGTTGCCCTATTGGGCCTTACACGCGACGATAGCCAAACGCACTTTAGCCCGACATCAATGTGTTAGAATGAACTCATCCAACAGGCACAACTTTATATTTCTGTCATCCACAGAGGGCGGCTGGCAACACAAGAAACGCACAAATCGGTATGGGAAATAATTAAAAACATTGTACTAACGAAGCTAAAAAACAGAGGAAATACATAACCAACCAACGCCACGCGAAAATCAAAAACATTTGTCATCTCGTGTTTCTTTTGAGATGAACTTTATCCCCCACAACTGTCAATCTTCTCCCTCCTACTACCATGAGAATGTCATTAGTGCCGGGTTGAGAACGAGCGGTAGCAGGAAATGCGACACGGCGACTGTGGCCATAGGCAGGATGGCGACAAAGTCGGTGATGCGCCAGTCGACGGGCACAAACGGAGCGACAGCCAAGATGATCATGCCGACAATCGAAATGGTCGAAAAGAGCATCGAGAACTTGAACCTCTTCAAGACTTTGGGCACCTCAATAAAAAAGTTGGAGAACTCGACCTCCTTGGCGGTGGCGCCCCAGGTCATGTTGACCTCAAACATGTGCGCCAGTATAGCTTGGGAGACGTGCAAAGACAGGCCGCCCAAGAAGATGGCCAGCAGCAGCGTCCACTTGAAGTTTTCAAAGAGGGAATGCAGCAGGTTGCGCTCGCCAATGCGATAGCGCATGACAGCCAGTGCAATGTTTCCGAGACCGTTGAAGACGAGAATAATAGAGAACCAGACCTGCCACGAGTCGACATAGTACTTGTCGAGATAGCCGTTGAACCAGCCCATCAGAAAGTAGTTGAAGACGGTCATGAGCCAGGCGGCGCCAATGGCATAGTAGGTACCGACATACGAGATGATGGTGACTTTACTCGTAAAGCGGATGTTGGAGAACAAGAACTTGCGGAACAGCGGCGTAAAGGGACCCTTCCACAGCCAGGTGCGCAAGGGGTGGAAGAGCAGCTCGTTGCACCCGTAAGCATATTTTTCCCAGCGGGCCAGCTCGTCGTACACGGTCAGGGACACACCCTCTTTGAACCCATCGCCTGCCCAGGCGGCCATGCGGATAATGTAGCCGTCGCACTGCAGCCGCAAGGACATGTCGAAATCCTCAGACACATGGCTCTCAGACCAGAACTTTTCGTAGCCGTCGTCGTCAATGTAGGAGACTTGCTGCAAGGCACTCCACCGAAGAACAGCGTTGTGGCCGACAAAGGGCGCGACGTCACCATTGGAGACGGTGTAGCGGATGGCCGTGTAGATCAGATTCGTGAAAAAAGTGATGCCATTTTCAAAGTAGTTGTGCACAACCTGCATGACGCTCGAAGAGAACTGCAGGATACCGACGTCGGGCGACTGCTCCATCTCGATGACCGCATCCAGCAAGCAGTCGGCCGGCACACGCGTGTCCGAGTCGATAATCAGAATGTAGTCGCCGACACGAATATTGCCGTCCGCCCAAGCACGGCCGTCTTCTTCAAGAACTTCCCGCAAAGCATGCTCGTACGCCCTGGCTTCATGTTGCTGTGTCCATTGCGGGCCTCGCTTGTACACACACAGCTTCTCCTCGACGCGGCACGAAATCATCAGAGCAAAGTTCATGTTGGACGCCTTCTTGAACTTGCCGCGGCGCTCGAACCCGTTCTCGCCGTGTTTTGGCCGCGCCACCCAGCCGATGCTGTGGTCGGCATAAAATTCGATACGCGCCTGGCGGTCCTCGTCATCAATCAGCTGCAGGCCGTCGTCGTTGACAAACATATTGGCTGAGCCACCCTGCAGCTCGTACGTCGAAATGGCCTGCTTGATGGACTTAACGGTGGGCTCAATGACGGCGGCCAGACCCTCTTTGTAGACTGGGCACTGCACAGTGACGTGAGGCAGGATAGACGTCTGCAGGCGTGGTGGACGACGGGCCGAGTAAAACTTGGAGTTGACAGTGAACTGGCGCACAGGACCGAAAATCTGAGCCAGACAACCAATAATCACCTGGGCAAAGAAGAGCGTAAAGAAGATTTGGATGGGGAACAGGGCCACCAGAGCCAGGCGCGTGTAGCCGTGGTCGACCGACACTTCAATGGCCAGTTGGCGCCAGGCTGCACCCAAAGACACCGTCACCAGGATGAGGGTGAGGGTCACCAAGTAAGTGTTGAGTAGGTGGATGGGACGCTTCTCGGGGCGGATCTCGCCGTTCTCTTCGTCCAAGTCGTAGTCCATGTAGCCACCACTGCTAAAACCGTCACCACCGGTAGCGGCACTCGCAGGACGGTTTCCTCCACCACCCTTTTCATTGTCCTCGTCGTCACCGCCCGACCGCCAAACAAGACCCATGAGCTCGGCCTCAATTTCCTTGGCCCGCGTGACAATGTGCATTGCGTCGTCGTCCCACACCACAAGCAAACCCTCAGAGGCCACAAAGGCAGCAAACTGGTGCTTGCGAGCACGGGCCAGGTCTTCAATGGTGGGCAGAATTTGGATGCGTAAACCGTTAAGGAGGGGCACGTCCACGGCATCGGGCGCCCACTGCAAGAACGTCTTGATAACGCGAGAGTTGACCGTCATGGCGCACGACACGTTGAGCGAGGCACATGCCTGGGCCAGCGGTGACTCGAGAAGTTGCGGCGGGCAAGCCATGTATTGGCCACGCATTTTTCGGAGCAAAACACCCTCGACTTCACCACTGCCGTCGGCCACCCAGAGACGAGAGCACTGTTGCTGGTACAGGTAGTTGACCATGACCTCATGTTTGATCTCATCCAAAAAGACGGAGCTGCCGTTGGTGCGGAATGAGGTGGCGCCAGAGCGGGCAGACCGGAGTGACCGGCCAGAGATGATGGACATGGGCCTAGAGCTGGCAGGGTTGTACTTGAGACCACCCGGTGTGGGTGTGGGAACGTTTGTTGAGTTATGTTCGGGGATGTCGTGAATGTCGTGGATGATGTCGCTCTCCCGGTAAGGTGATGGGCCTGGATGGCTAAATGACTCGGACGGTGTCACGTCCGCCAGGGCCGGATGGGCCCCGATGCCGTAGAGGGATCCGGGTGTTTGTGTCATGATGATGATAAGGGAAACACCAATAAAAAATATGTGCTCTATGGGGAAGCAAAGAGATAAAAACCAAGCAAAGTAAAAGCAGCTAGTGCAGAAGAGGACTGAGATAATCGAGTGTGAATAGAGGAAAATATCGATATTTTGACGAGTATGTTTGATTTTCAGACTGATATATGAGCGCCAGTCGAGACGTTAAGCATGTCTTGAGTGTGAAATGATTGCCAACAAGGCTGCCGTCGATGTGTGGCTTGCAATTTGAAGAAAGAAAAAAAAAGTCTGGATGATCACGTCGATGTTCTTTCCGTGTGCCACATAATGCTAATGGATGAGGCAACGAGGCAAACTGAAAGCAGAACAATTGCTGAAGGGGCTCCGTGGGTAGAAATCTATGGCGTAGAATGGGCCCGGAGGTAAGAACAAGATAGCCGAATGCTGTAAAAGAAAGTCGTAGAGCGTGTGGGATAGAAGAGGGAGAGAGGAGAGAGGATGGGGAAAGGTATGATGGACAGAATAGGAGGATGAAAGAGAGACGACAAGAAACATAGAGAAAGGGAAGCCACGGCTAGGGCCAACCCGGAGAACCCAACACAAGGACGGCCGGGAGAGTCTATTCTCTTAAGGACCAAAGGCCGGCGACTCTAGGCGCGACCAACGCGTATAGTAGGTAGTCGAGGGTTCTTGGTGGACTTGAACGTGAACAATGGAAATGTTGGTGATCCGGGAACTTGTCAAAAACGAAGAGAAGTGAAGCATGCGAGAGACTATTGAACGCCGACGCGTGTTGTTGAAGGCGTATGAAGAAAGAAAACGTCAAGAGAGTAAAGGAGGACGCTGAGTGGGCAGAGAAAGAACGAGAAGGCTGATCAAAACCGAAGTGCCTTGGACGTGATGTATGTGTGCCGTCCCAATACGGGCATCAATGTGCCAGTGTGTCGGCCGTCTCACGGCGTATCATCTCAAGTATGCCCGTTCATTGGTGCAGGTGACGGCGGTAATCAGCAAAAGAGTATTGAAAAAGAAAGTTGACTTCGTTGAAGTTGTAATGTTCTGTCGACGTCGGACGATGTCAACCGTTTATGGTGAAGAGAGATGAGACAGGACGTTGGAGTGACGAAACAAGTTTACAGAAAATAAGAATGTGCCCAATAATTGGGGATTGAATGCCGGCACGATCGATGAGGGTGGAATAAAACCGCAAGTATGTTGTAGATGAGGACCTGGAAAAAGAAACATTCAGAAAAACAGAAAAAGACGAAAAGAGGAAAACAAGAAAAAGAAAATACATGTAACGAAAGGGGGGAGAAAGGACCGATGGACGCTCCGGCCAATGACAACGTGCTTGTTATGAAGAGAGAAAGGACGTTGACGAACAAAGACCAATGCAAGTGCAAAAATAGACTGACCACGAACTTGTGTGCACTCCGTAGGTTGTTTGATAACAGCTGAAAAATGGATATGTGTTGTGAGCTTTCTCCGTTGAAGAAAATGTGACAATACGAGAGGAAGAGAGAGAGAGAGAGAGAGAGAAGCCGTGTCTTGGCTGTTTTGCTGCAGAATGTGCTGCAGAATGAGGACAGAGCACGTTTGCCTTTGCTGCATATATTTCAATTGCTTCCTTTGCCTTTTCCCACCATCTTTTTTTTACTTTATTTTATCGTCCTTCCTTGTTCTCGTGTGGCACCGGAAGAAAGAATCGGGAAGCTGGGCAAGTCCTGAGTAGGCAGAGACGAACGGACAGGGGGGTCAATATCCAGGCCGTGTCCCTCTTTTTTGTGTTCGTTTTCTTCGTCCTTTCTCTCCGAGCTCTTTCCTCATTTATTCCCCGTTCGTTTCGTTCCGAGAGAGCACCCATAAAAATAAATATGAAGGCCAGAACCGTCTTTTGTTCCGTACTTTTCTTTCAACGTCAACCAACCTTTTTGACACCAAACCAGACCTGCCCACCGAGATGCTGGACCTGCTGCTTGTCTTGGTGGTCAGACGAGTCTTGGGTTCCTGCACGTCTGCCGGGGACCCGGGAGAGGGACTCAAGTGGTGGATAGCATGGATGTCAAAGACAACAAGGATAACAAGACGAAAACGTGTCCATCCTTTTTGCAGGGAACTATGGTGGAGGAAGTTAGAGGAAGAAAACAAGGTCACAAAATCAAACAAACGACAGGCGACAAACGACAGACAACGGAAGGAAGAGACGATGCACTTTGAAATGCACTGCAACTTCGACGGCGGGCTGGGGGTGGAGAATGCCTGCAGGCACTAACAGGGACGACAAGGACAAAGCAGGGCAAAAAAAGGCGCCATCAAACAGTGGACAGAGCAGGTGCAATGGGGTTTTGGTATTGGTGTCGACGAGAAGACCCTGATCCTTGTCTTCTCTTGTCTTTCTTTTTTGTTGTGTCCTTTTGCATCTTTGTCTTGCTGTTCTTTTGAGTCTTTTTCTTTACTTTTCTCTTTTGTCAGAGCCAAGTGTTGGCCGTACTTTCTACTGGGAGGATACGCATAAGATACTTCAGTGTCGATCCTCTGTTCTGGCCCAGTTCGCTGTAATTCGAATTAGCCGCTTGTTAGTAGTGTAAGTGGCCGCCTGTAGTGTCTTCCCGATGCTCCCCTGTAAGAAATACAGCACGTTCCTTTCGTTTTGTCAGCTTTTCTCGTCCCATGAAAAGCTCACACTGTGTCCGTCCCTGTCGATCGAGTTGATATTGATTTATTCAGTCTGGCCAGATCTGGAGAAAATGGAGAAAAAGAGATCAGTTTTCTGAACGAGCCGCTCTGTACAACGTCAGAGGGAATAAAATAAGAAATAAAAGTAAAGGAACCGAGAGACTTGCGGGAGATAATAATGAAACCAATACTCTGGGCAATACTCTGTGCAATTCTCAACACAATTCTCTGCACGAATACTGGTACCAAATGCCGTTGCGTTTGTGTTGAGTGCATTACAGTCACAACGAAGGTGTTCGTTCCTTGCCTTGCCCTCTCGTTTCTTTTTCTTTTCTTTCTAATTCTCGTTTCGTTTTGTGCCCTATTCTCTATGGATTGTTTGTCGCCTGTACTGATCTGTATTGAATCTCCCTTGGGTGCCAAGAACGGAAGTGCCAATACTTCCCACCTGGGGTGAGGGAGAACAACCTCAAACAAGTAAGCAAGCCAACCACAGACCAGTAAAAGAACGACGGAAGAACAACAACAAAACAACGACAGAAGACGAAAATCATTCCCTGCAGTGTCGTCCAAATCTGCATCAATCTGCATCAATCTACACTGTTCTCCTCGTACTCGACCCCCTTCTTGGCTCTGTGTAACACGGGCTGTTGCCGTGGAAGGGAGCGCGTGGATGTAGTTCAGTTGGAGGAGATTACGAGCGTTTGTGTGACGGATGCTGTACCTGTGCACATTCCAGCCTTTTTTCTCTCTCTTCTTTTGTGTCCCTTTTCGTCCCTTTTCGTCCTTTTCGTCCTTTTCACGCCCTCCTCTTCCTGGCTTCCAGTTTCATGGGCCGCCACGAGAGACTTTCGTATTGTCTGTATTGCCGTGTCGGTTGCACAGCATTTGTACGAGTATGTCTGTGTGTCGATGAGAACTGTAAATAGTATCCGTCATTGGTGCATCTCTGTATTCTTTCTCTTTTGTTCCTTGTGTGCTTCCTTGTGTGCTTCCGTGTCTGCATCCGTCCGAGCCCCTTCTGCAGACCTGCGCAAGCCACCTTCATTAACAATATGTCAATACGTTCTCATTATCCGTTTGTATTTTCTTCTCGTAGTAAAGAAATCAAAAAAAAAAATATTCTCATAAACCTGCCGAGAACCTACCCAAGAAACTGACAAGAACCCAAAATATCCTCCAAGAGCGCCATCCAGACCGACGATAATCCAAAAATAAACAAAAAAAATAAACAGCCAATATCGAGCCAAACAAAACGACCAAAAATAGAACATCAAAAATTAAACAAAAGCCAAACTTGCTCGTATTCGTCGTCACCCGTTATCTCTTCTCGTCCACCATCCGTTGCATCGGGTGTCGTCTCGTCTACAACTCCTCACCGCCATCACACTGCTGCCACATTTGCACCTTGCTAATCTCCATCTGCGGCTGTGTCCACGTCGGGTACCATTCGTTCCGGGCGTTCCAAAAGTCCAGCTTGGCTTCGGGGCTGGCATCAAGCCACGGCTTGCCGTCCGAGTTGTCCGGGAACCAGCCGTTGGTGCCGCCGACGGCGACATTCAGAATGAGGTAAAAGGGCTGGTCAAAGGGTGTGTTGGAGCGTCCCGTCTGGGCCCAGATGGAGTTGACCTTGGTGTAGTTGGCGGTGGCCGAGTCCTGCGGGAAATTGCCGCGCTGCCACATGGGCTCGTCAAAGTTGATATAGAGTGCCTGCAACAGGCGCGAGTTGATGTAGATGAACAAGTACTTTTCGGACCACTCCATGCCGTACGTGTTGAAGCCATCGGCAAAGGTCGTGTGCAGCGCCGAGCGCTTGTTGTTGGTGCGCCACCAGGCATCGTAGGCCGGAGCCGGGCCCCAGTGCAGAGCCGAGGACATGACATTGTCGCCGCCCAGAGAATAAGTGTAGTTGTTGCCGCGGGACTCCATCAGATCAATCTCGCCCGACGCCGGCCAGGGCCCGTAAGTGTCGTTAGACGGCATCATCCAGATGGCGGGCCAGAGCCAGTCACCCTTGGGAAGGCGTGCCGTGACTTCGACCCTCCCATAAGTGATGGACGCGCTCTTCTTGGTCGTGATGCGCCCAGAGCGGGTGGGAGGCACGATACTGCTGTTGCCAGACGACGTGTTAGTCGTCGCCACGCAGTCGGTAAAGATAGTCGACGTGCAGCTGTGGTTGGCCAGCAAGTCGATCACACTGTTCTTTTCGATGAGGGAAGCGTCCTGCAGTGTCGGCTTGATCCATAGGTTGCCGTCCTTGACAAAAACGTTCTCGTCGTCGGCCGTCGTCTGCTCAAACTCGCCATTGCCAAAGCCGCCGAGCTGCACTTCCTTGGTCCACAAATCCGACCGGAAGCCTTGGCTAAAGTCATCGCTCAGCACAAGACAGTACTTGTGCGTCACCACGCTCTGCAGGCCATCCCACACGAGTACGCCTGCAATGGCCAGCCCAATGACAATACCCACGAGCGGCAGGATCGTCACCCATTTTTCCTTAGGGTCTTTACAGCTCTTGGCCAGCCACGGCTTCTCGATGCTGCCCTTGGCCACGCGCCGGCTGTGGAAGTAGCGGTGCGCCTGCTCCTCCATGCGATGGTTCAAAATCAAGGCGCTCTGGCCGGCGACAGACAGCTGGCGGGAAGCAATGGGCGACGCAGGCTCGACAGGGCTGGCAAACGGATCTGTGCCAACGTCAGCGCCGGCTGTATTGATGCCTTGAGTCCCAGCACCATTGCTCCCGGTCGAGTGGACCGACTCGGCGCCGTCGCGAAACGGGTCCAGGCCGGCGCTGCCTGGTGTGTGAGTGCCTCCGTTCCCGTGTCGTTGTGTCGTGTTGCTGTTTTCAAATTGTGAATTGTCCACGTCCCGGTACCGCTCGCCGCCGTAGTAGCCGTTGTAGTCGTGATCCATGGTGGCGTGGATCCAAGTGTAATGTGGTGAGAATAAGATTAAGGTGTGGGTGAATGAGGTTGAGCTGCTTTGAAAATCAATAAGACAGACTATTATTACTTCCAGGTGAAAGCAACTGAAAAATAAGAATAGATAATAAGTGTAAGGTGCTATGCAATAGATAGATGAATTTCTGTTTAAAGAAACCTCTCAAGGCTCAATCTCTCAATTCTGGCAGAATGTAGCTTTGCATGAGACGGCAGGACCGAGGACGAGGAGAGAGTATTTTTTTCGAATGTAAGGAAGAAAATCTGCAAGGACCACCAACAGAAGAAAAGTAACGAGGAAAACGCCTGTGGCTTGTGTTACTCGATGCAGAGCACAGAAAAACAAAGAACAGAACGGGCGTCCCGAACGTACATGAGTAAACGCAAGGAGAGAAGGAAATTGAAAAGAGACGCCTTCCGTGTTAGTGGCCTCCCTGCACTTTCTTCTTACAACGCCTCTTTTCTGTTGGAAGGGCTCCGGAAGGCCCAAAGGGCTGGCAAACAATAATAGGGAGAGCAACGGAAGGGAATGCGGGTGAATACAGTAAAACGTAGTGAGAATAGGGACTAAACTGGGCAGGGCGAGTGCTGAAACGGTCACCACAGGGAGAGAATCGATACAAACACAAACTCACAGGGTATCCAGGGCCTTGTGTCACAGTTTCAGGGCTTTTATTGATTTCATTTCGCCCCCAAAACTCGCCCTTGACACAGCCGTGCAATGCTCCAACAATAGGCTCTCAATATATCTGGCATACAATAGCACACAGAATATTGCACCATCCCTAACCATAGTCCTTATTTGATTTTTACCGTGGACAAATGGGTGCTGAAGCGGCAGGTAAAACAGGAAGAAGAAAATAATGCACAGCGGAGTATTCTTTCTGGAATATTAAGTTACGGTATGCACACAATATATTATGCTATAGAGCACTGCATTTCTGGAGACTGGCTTCCAAACTTGGGGCACAGTGCGAGTTTCAGTTGTCCTTTTTTCTTTTCTTTTCAGTGCTGATTTCCGTCTCTTCTCTTCCCTATTTATTTCCCTTTCCCACTACCATTTTAGTTGAGAAGGATCACTCGAAATCAAATACCTTCACGCCGAACCCCCGTCGACGATGCCCACGTGTGTGCAAAGATGCCATTTTTGCTAGCGTACGATGAGAACAGGGTTGTGGTGCGTGGTGGGTGCAGAAACAGAAAACGGGCCAAACGGCTGTAAGGCACAGCAAGAGAGGCGCAAGCCACCCGGCCGATCTCCGTCGAGACACACCAGACACACCAGCTGCCCTATGCGGCAGGAGCACAAGAGCAGATATGAAAAAGTACTTTACGATATATCAAGGTGCCTTCCTATTTGGAGTGTTGATGAAGAGCTTTGTTCGCATGGCATCATCAGTACGGTTTGTGGGCATGTTATGGAGGATAAAAAGTCACGGGGAACCATCATTGTTCTGGCCTTGCTCATCGACTCCTAGTTATGGTTTCTGCAGTGCAATACAGTGGTGATTCGGTGACCACATGAGGCTATCTCGTTGTCTTCTTTTGACCCGAGAGCATGGGAAAGGTAAACCCGTTTTTTTGTTCTTCGTAGATTTATTGGTCTTTACTTCTTTCCGTGTTCTTTGTCCAAAAGGCCCTTCCCGGGATCTCACCATCATGGTGGGCCAGAAAGGTGCGCCAAAAGTTCAAAAATACAGGGATTCCAGCTTCTCCACAGCGCCAAACAGCAAACGGACAGCCGGCGCCGAAAGTCTTCAAAGCTGGCCAGTAGTTAACAGAATTGAAAACGGTGGACGATCCTCTTCGATGCAACTACGTGCAAGCTAGCGATCAACAACTAATAAGGTTGAAGAACAGGCACATGTGCGGTCCCTGTGAAGACGGAGAGAGGAACAATAGCTCCTGGACTTTTTGGGCATCCTAGTCACTCCACAGCCCGACAGGAAGAGATGCAAGAAGTGACTGACACCCCATCACTTTTGGTCTGGCAATCACGAGATTGACGAGCTGATACATATCTGGTCTTTTGTGTAAGCTATCTTGGTCAATCGGGGTCTGTTCTTGAAGATGCACTTTTAGTCTGCTGTACTTGTAAAGAACCAGCATCATGGAGCCAAGCAAGCTTCATCCTCGTATTACACAGAAACGACAGATACGTCACAAAAGCCCCTACTTTCTCTTGTTGGACTTTCAATCCGGCCGGCAAAGTCGCATGAGCATTGTTGAGCCTATGGACCTAATCTGGGATTTATGTGATGACGCAAGATTCTCCTTAGTTTTGAACAAAAGCAGAAAACGAACAGGTGAAGAACGAGGAGCGATGAGCACAGAGTATGAGGAACAGCGGAAGAAAGAGGAACCCGGCATCGCTTACGCAAATAAATAATTGGAAGGGAGGAAAGTGCAATGAAATAGAGTAGTAGGAAACTTGATGTTTGAGTCCAAATTATTGACATATGCAGTGTTATTTTGTCGCTTTGTGAGCTTACTGGGTTTTTACCTGTACATTTGATGGCCATGTTGATCTTATCTTTCTGTTTGATTTAACTGGTTTCGAGATATCATCGAGAAATACGCAAGAAAACAACTTCTGGCTCATAGTTGAATAAAGCAGTAAAAGAAAAAAGGCAGTGAAACCTCTCAAACTCAATTTAAATTCACAACATTAAGCAGAAAACGACGGCCGTTTTTGTGTCTTTGGTTATGAAAACATTTCGTCATAGAGCCCCTCCTTGAAAAAAAAAATTAGACCTTATTCTTGAATGGTTTTTTCTCTATAAAAAGCGAACCAGATAGTACAGTGCAAAAAGAGCAGAAAATAAAGCAAAGTGACGCATATGCTGCTCACGCAAAGAACAGCAGCTCGGCGAACCAGAG
>JANSLP010000189.1:0-61156 GCA_029298735.1 Ophiostoma sp. CBS 140.51
TGCATCAAAAATTAAACGCAACTGTTTTAAAAATTATATAATCGTTAACATCGTATTTTACGTATCATTCTATGTACCAATTTAGGGCTTTGCATAGTCAGACGCTTAGTACAACTTACACATGTGACCTATAAACACCTTAGTGCGGAGAGTAAAATAACGTATTTTGTAGCAATTTAATGACGACAATATTTTGCCAATATCGTGTGGGAGTACAGGCTTCTATTTCCACACAAACTTTTATGGTGGCAGGTCGAAGTCGGGCTTGTCATCATGATGGGGGTTGCCTTCTTTATTAAATAAATGCTTTGTGGTACTAGAGTTTCAACTATTCAAATGCTGAAAAGGTAAGAAGTAAAGAGGGGATGTGATTTAGGTTGAGAACACTAGCAACTGTGATGATGCCCTATTCCAGGAATGAAAGTACAGACCGCGTCGTGTTGGTATTGTGCGGGAGATGAATATATATAAAGACGCCCGTTGACTCCTCTACTCCTCGCGGTGACGTGGCATGGGCTCGCAGACAGCATCGCGCTGCCAGAACACCCAGCGCTTGATGAACCAGGGCAGCACCTTGGTGAGCTTGTGCTTGGCGAACGTGCGTGTGGGGACTGCAAAGACCTTGTCGAGCTCCTCGAGGGTGAGCTGTTTGGTCTCCGGGACGAAGAAGAAGATCAAGATGAGGGCAATAACGTTGGTACCGGCGTAGAAGCCGAAGGCGCCAACAGAACCCAGAGCCTGGAGCATGGGCGGGAAAGTGAGAGTGAGAACCGATGCCCAGAAAAAGTTGGTGGCAATAGCCCAAGACATGCCGACCTCACGGTGGGATAGAGGGAAACATTCGGCCGAGTATGTCCAGGGAACAGGGCCCTCACCGGGGGAGTAGACGGCGGCGAACAGGAACACAAAGAGGGCAATGCAAGGCAGCGAGGCCGGGCTGGTCGAGGGGATCCAGAAGCAGAAGCCGGCAGCCAAGAGAGTCCAGGCCATGTGGGGGAAGGTGAAGAGCAGGAGGAAACGACGACCGAAACGATCAATGGTCCAGATGGCAGGCCACGCGAAAGCAAAGTTGACCAGACCGTAGCCCCACGAGGCGAGAAGAGCTTTTTGCACGCTAGCACCGGCATTGGTGAAAATGGACGACGAATAGAAGGCGATGATGTTGACTAGAGGAGAAGGAGGTGTTAAAAAATTTGTGCCACGGCAAAACGTAGTGAGGAATACACGGAAGATAACTTACTACCGCACAGCTGCTGGGCAATCATGACGATGAACGAGGCGAGAGTGGCACGACGGTTGCGCGGAATCGTGAACAGCTCGCCGAACCGCTGGGCAAAACCAATGACACCAGGACCGTGTGTTTGGCCAATGTGGTCGCGCTCGTACTCAAGCATGGCGTGCATATAGTAGAGATCACGGGCGGCCTGGATGGGGTTGTTGCGCAGCTTGAGGAGCGACTTAAAGGCAGCCTCGGGGCGCTTCTTTTTCATGTACCAGCGGGGAGACTCGGGGCAGAAAAGAACACCCATCAACAGAGGCAGAGCCGGAATACAGGCGGAACCAAGCTGGAGGCGCCACGAGATGTTTCCTGTGTTGCGAACGGCCAAGTTGGCACTGTTGCCCAGGAAAATACCAAAGGCGATGAACATCTGGAAGGTCGTGACCAGAGCACCACGGATACTCGCGGGTGCATTCTCAGCCGAGTACACGGGCACAGTCACGTCCTTGATGCCCATGCCCATGCCCAAGAGCATACGGCAAGCCAGAAGCTGCTTCCAGTTTTGCGAGAGACCGGAACCGATGGGAGCCAACAGACTGAAGATGGCACCAATAAAAATAGTACCGCGACGGCCAAAGTAGTGGTTGAGAGGATCGGACAGCCAGCAGGCAAACAAACTCAAAGTGATGAAAGGCATAGCGTTGATCAGACCAATCAGCCACGAGTTGTTGGAACAGTTGCCAGCGGCCTCGCACTTGGCGCCCGTATCGGCAATGTCAAACGCGTCGGGGAACGACAGGTTAGCACCGTTGGAACCAGTAACATCCCAGCCTTGGACGGCCGACGCAATCGATGTGACAAAGACGGTAAAGTACAGAGCGCGTGGGTTCTTCCACTTGTGCGTTGTCTCCTCGCGGATGGCACGGGCCTCGTCCTCGGTGAGGTCGACCTCGTTGTAGGGGCTCTGGACCAGAAGTGCACCCTTCTGGAGGAGGTCGAGATGGCCCTCCAGACCGGTCTCGCGTGCAAAACGCTCAACATCGGCCAGCAGCTCCTCACGGGGGATGCCGCGGAGTGGGTTAATGTCATCGGGGTCTTCGGCGTTAGCTCCGAGCACGGGAGTGACGACGGGTGTCTCTCCGACAGCATGCTCGATGTTGACGCCCGGAAGGGCTGTCTTCTCACCAGTCTTTTCAGCAGACATGGTGGTGTTGGTGGAGGCGGTTTATGTTTGTTGTCAATGTGACAATGAATAATAAGGAGAATAGAGCAAGTATAAATATAAAAACATAAAGGAACAAAATTGTTGATAGAACACAACGCGAAAATAATGTGGGCGTGGAGATGCGGCCTGTCAAAGTGATCGACACAATGTAAAAGGAGGGTATACAAGAATTCCAAGAGAAAAAAAACATGCAGAGTTCCGAGATTATATTGCATGCAGACTGCACTCGAGTCCCTGCTTACCAGGCCACCTTCTCCAGCTTGATCCTTTCTGACACGAGGAGCCAAAAACTCCAAAAATTTGAGACCCCAGCATAGTGTTCTAGGATGAATCAACAGCGCCGGATACCTCGCTTAGCCGAGGGGCGAGTGGTGGTGAGCGTCGACATCGGAGATCCTTGGCCGTGTCGACGGCTCATTTTGCAGCCTTGCCACAAAGGGTGATGTTTACGTCGTTTTGTCTCCGACGTCATGGTTCAGGTCTCCTGAACCGGCGCAAACAGGCCCTGATTTTTCCATGATTTTCATTACAGCCCAGACGCGTTAAGGATCGCATCACACGACGTGAAAGAAACAAAAGAAGGCAGACAAGGAAGCACGACTCGCATGAAGTCGTAGTCGGAGCACAGACTACCCCAAAGTTAGTCTGTCCCCACACAGCATTCTTTGAGTATTGCAGACAAGTACCATTGGAAGTACCAGGTACTTTGCCAATTTACATGTCTAGGGACTGGATTCGCCATTGTTCGCATGGATTCCGCGTGTCTCCTCATGGTCTGTTCTCAAAATGGGGTAAGGTCATCGAAAGGAAGTGATAGCTTGAGGAAGCATGCTTCCAAAAAAGACATTATGTAGCAGTATGTGGTAGTATGTGACAAAATGGTCAGAGGACAGGAATATTGTGCAGGAGAGCAAAGCAATATCCACATCCCCACTGGGACTTGCTTCTTGCCACAGGGGCATCTTCAATCGACTACATGGAAGACATGGCATTGCGGGCATGATGAGATGAAAACTAGACTCAAAACACCGGTTTCTACAACGAAAACAGCGAGATATTTGACGAGTATATCAACGAGAGTTATGGCGATAGCCGGATCAGAATCACAGTTTGAGTCTTGCTTCATCTGGTAAAGAACTGGCTTCGAGAACACTTTAGGCGCTTAAAATAGTTTATCTCGTGGCATATCCACCGGTAGACCAGAACATCCCTTCACGTTCCATCGTGAAATGTGGCGTTTATCTTGGCTTTGCGCCAAAATTTTTATCCCCTCGTGGCTTCATTTCCACCGAATCATGCCTCGTGATGTCTTGTGTCGAACGGCGTTACCTCCAGATAGCCTCAAAGCCTCATTATTCATGAACTTCATCCTCCATCCTCGGTGAATCGCTGAAATACTCGCTCGGTGAGTAGCGTTCACTACAAGAGGAAACTAGTCGAAGACAAAAAGAAGGATCTTTGAGAAGGCATCTTGACAATGTCATCGTGGGGTGAGGACGGGGAGTGGTTGACGATGGGTTAATGGTGTGGGCATTCTGCACGAGACGACAGATCGCACCTGGCAAAGACCGAGAGCGAGAACTGACGCGGAATGGCGTAGGATCGTGCAGGATGCCGTTGGATGGCGCCCGTCAGTGAAACGCCAGAAAAATCGGCACTACACCCTACACGGCTGGGATCGGCCGACATCCAAGGAGGAAGACAACCGTGGAGCCGTGGAGCCGTGGAGCCTCGACAACCATGGAGATGGAGGCAATGGGGACGCTCAAGACTCTTCCTGTCAAGATCGTGTGACCTTTTCTGACAATTCAAAGGTCCAAACGTAATAGCATCAATCTCATGTGAGGAAATAATACGGGACGTTATCAAAAGACAAGATATCAGTACGAAGCACAAGTCATGCTAGCCTTGCGCTCTGAAGAACGGGAGAATGACCAAGCAATGGACGCACTATCTAAAACAAACGGTAGCGTTCACATTATGTCGGACATCAACATTCATGCTCACATGTGTGCAAACAAATAGAGTTCCTTCGTTGTTCTGTCTGATTGTTTTCTCACCTTTCCCATGCGGCAGTACAGTTCCGACTTGTTCCTTCCTTTTTTTTACTTGTAATTCAAGCCTGCCAGAGCAAGCTTACATCCGACAGCTCTCTCCATCTCTCCAGAGAGTCCTCCACGTTTCTGGTCGTATGCAGGGTGGAGATCGACATCGTTCCCCATGATTAGTTTGAGTCTCAGCAGAGAAAAAGTGCTGGAGATAGTCCGGGGAAGGGGAATGATGAGGAGAACACTTGAAGTGATGTCGTCGGGACGCTCTTTGCTTGCTTTTCTGAATGTGGAGATATGAGTGGGGTATATTTTGTGGGTCTATGTGCGGAGTGGCGTGCGGAGCGGACGGGACTTTCCCGTGTAAGTGACGGTTTATGTGCGTCTCCTGCGTTTATGTGAACAACACCTAACGGTAAGTTGTCGGCACGCTGAAATGAATCATTGACCGACCGCTTGGGCTTTCCGGTTGGGGACTGCCGGTCAAGTGAAACACGCGACAATGCGACAACAAGGACAAAATCCACAAACCGCATGTGAAAAAGAAGAAAAAGAAAAAAGAAAAGAAAAAAATTAGTTTGGAGAACTAAAAGAAACAGCGAGAAAATAACGAAGGAAAGAAACCCAAAAAAAAAAGGTTCTCAGATAGCTTGTTTTGTGGAAGCTTTGCAAACTTCTCCTCCCAGACACCAAAAGATTTGGGGAAGATCGAGGGGCGTGCCTCGCTTTCAAGAAAGGTACAGACAGACGAGAAGTAAGACCCCCTCGAGCTCAAGAGTCCCTGCAGGTTTACCGTCTCGGCACTCTCACGTTCCCCAACTCTCTCCAACTTTCTTGTCCACCACCACAATCATCAACGACTCACCCCCTCCCTCATATCACCACAACTCTCGATGGCTCCCAACATTGGCCGAGTATCGATTCTGGTGGCTTTGGCCGCCGTGTCGACCGTCCATCTCATCAACAGTGGCAGTCTTAACGGCCTCATCGAAGCCACCACCGGCCATGTCGTTATTGATGAGTCCCGTCTAGCCAACTGGGCAAACCTTCCGGATGTCGCCAACGGACAGTGCACCGTCGACTTTGTCGCCAACGCCTGTGAAGACGTCAACGTTCACGCAGCGTCGTCGACGGCCTTCCTGACATGCGGTGACCCTGCGGGTCGTGTGCAGTGGTTTCCTTCCTCTGGGTACCAGCCGACAACCAACCGGGCCAGGTTTGAAGAGCAATACTTCAAGGTCGACCTGAAGACGGGCAAGCGGATCGAGCTGGTGCTCAAGGGCCTGCCTGAGGGCCACGATATTGTGACGCACGGTCTGGATATTTTTCCTGTGGAGGGTGACGACTCCAAGATTCTAGTCTTTGCCGTCAACCACGCACGCGAGCGGGACAGCATCTTCATCTTTGAGCACACTCTGGGCACCCACGTCCTGAACCTGGCCAAGTCTGTCGAGCACCCCGCGATCAAGTGTGCCAACAGCGTGGCTGCCGTGGGCCCGCGCAGCTTCTACATTACCAATGACCACTACTACCCGCGGGGTATTCTCCGTCAACTTGAGGACAAGTTCGGCCCCTGGTCGTGGGCGACGAGTGTGCAGCACTGCGCTGTTGATGAGCAGGATAAGGTGACCTGCAAGGAGGTCACGCACACGATGCCCTGTGCCAACGGCCTGGCTGTCGCTGGTGACCGTGTCTTTGTGGGCGACTCCAAGAACGGCTCTGTCTCAGTGTACGAAATGATCAACAAGCAGCCCAACGACCTCCGCCGTATCGCCGACATTGACGTTGGCGCGATTGCGGACAACATTAAGATTCTGGCGGGTACACAAGACCCGTTGGTGACCGTCTTCCCCGACGGCGAGGAGCTGCCGCTGTTCTTGAAGGATGTGTCTGCACTGGGCAAGACTGTCTTTGCACCGACGGCCGTCCTGCGCCTCCGGGGTGACAAAAACTACACGCCCGAGCTGATCCTGCGCGACGATGGCAAGCAGCTGACAGACATGACGGCCGCTGACATTGACCCCAAGACACGGACTCTCGTGGGTGCGTCTTTCCTCAAGTACGGCGGCTTTGCTGTCTGCAAGCTGCCCTCGAGCGTTGATCTGTCGTAGGAGGAAAAGGAATAATGAAATTGAAGTAAAAATGTCCATAGAAGAGAAATCAGATAAAAAAAAAAATTTCAAAGCTACTGGTGTTAAAATTAATAACATAATTCCAATTCAAGATACGATTAATAACGATCCAGAAAAATACGTTCTCGTTTGTTGCGTCTAAAGAATCTATTCAAGCCTATGTAATGTACTCTACACTTTCTTTACTCCTTAGCCAGCAGAAACCGCAGGCTCTTCACGGCGTCGACGGTACTCTGCTCCAGCGTGGTCCACTGGATGCCCAGGACCTTGTTGGTCGCGGCATTGTCAAACTTGAAGCGCTTGTCAAGGGCCGGCTCGTCACCACCTGCAACATCGGCAATGGGCACCTTGCCGGCGTACTCGGGGAAGTTTTCGCGCACAGCCGTAGCGATGGCCTTGTTGCTAAAGTAGCCGGCCGTAGCAAACAGTCTCTGGCCTCCCTTGACGGCCTCTGTGTCCAGGGACTTGATGTGTGCTGTGGCACAGTCGCGCACATCCACCCACAAGCAGACACCGTCGGTGGCTGGGATCTCCTTGGACCACTCGCCCTGCAGCAGAGCAGCCAGGCCCTGGCTCGAAGTGTTTAGGCCCTTGACATCGTCGACGTGGTGGACGATGGGGCCAAAGATGTTGGGCGGGCAGATGGTGACGAGGTCAAACTGCGGCTTGTTCTCCTTGACAAAGTCCCAAGCAGCCTTCTCGGCGAGCTTCTTGGACGCGGCATAGGCGGCACCGGGCGCGGCGTGAATGTCGTTGATGGTGACGGGGTTCCATGATTTTTCGTTGAAGGTGGTGGCCGGGTCCTCAAGGTGGGCACCGCTCAGCATAGCAGCAAACGACGACGTGACAACAACACGGCGGACACCCGGGGCATGCTTGTGTACCGACTTGAGGATCGAAGTGGTACCCTGGACGGCTGGGTCGACAAGACCAGTCTGAGGGTCGGTCCAGTTGAAGTGGAAGGGGCTTTGGGTGTGCAGGACGGCAGACAAGCCGGGGGTCTGAGCGACGTTGTCAAAGGCACCATCGCAGGTGATGTCCGGGACGATTGCGACCGAGAGACGATCTGCAGGAAAGCCGAGGGCGGCATAAGTGGCCTGGGTGGACTGGGCCTTGGCCTCTGAGCGGACGGTGGTGACGACCGAGTGGCCGGCCATGAGAAGCTGCTTGAGAATATGGCCTGGGTTGTTAGCATGCAGTATTCAAATGTTTTCTTGAGAGAACAGTACTCACCGGCAAGGAAGCCGGAGCCACCAGTGACGAGGACCTTGGACATGATGATTTGTGTGTGTGTGTAAGTGTGTAGTGTTTCCTTAGAGATTGTTAGGTGATGATGTGTGTCAGAAGCTTGTGATAACATGCGAGAGCTACACGAAATACTGGCTACGATGTACCAAGACCCGGCAAACAATGTGCCGAGACCGCATTTATACGGAAGTGTATGAGAGGAGCACAAGAAGGAGAACGTGCAACTGCTTGGCCAGGGGGACCAGGTAGCAAGTTTCCTTTCTTGGTCGTTAGTGTCTTCTTTGCAGCTTCTTTTTTCACTGGCTTTTTCTTCTTTCCATTTTTCCTCCTCCAACTTCGTTTGAATCCTGTTCCTGGGCAAGTCGACAGTCGCCGGAATCGTCGCTTATACAAGTCAATGTACCTTCTACTTGTCCCTCGACTAACACGACACTCGCCCTACGACCCGCTGGAGTCCCTAAGGCAAGTCGCCTGTTAGCGCTGTCGACTGGCCCCTGGTCTGCCATTTTGGGCAGTGTTGTCATCTCGTCGTGTTGCAGTCGTCTTCTTTTGCCGACGCTAACTCGGCCGTCAACAGTCACCAGTCGTCTTTTTCTCGTGGTTTCGTCAATGTTTTTTCATTTCTCTCTTTCATTCATTTCCACGTCCATTTCACCTTCAGGCGACCCCATATCCGGAATCAATACGGGAATGCGGCGGTGGAAGAGAGAGTGCGGGTTCTCGCGCTGTATTTGTACCCGGCTTGGGCTACTCCTAGCCACTGTGAGACGGACAAATGCCGTGGCGGGTGCATCGAAGCGGGTCAAGAAGGTCCATACAACCCGACATCCGTCTGGAGTCGTCCGTCGGAAGCGGAGAACGGCAGTCGCGGCAAACAATGGACACGACGATGGCATCGGATATTTTCCGAATTTAGAGTTGGCTCGACCCCGTTTGTCTCCATTGTCTTCCGTCCACGTTACAAGCATGTCGAGAAAGATCAAGACTGTTTATCGCATACGCAGGAATATGCAGCTACAGCAGGTGATGTTGCATCACTTGACCATGCACCTGATCCTCCTCTCTTTTTTCTCTTTTCTCTTTTCTTTTTCTTTACTCTTCTCTCTGATCGTCTTTTCTCTTTATCATTTTATGTCGTTCGCTTCGTCTGTCACTCCTAGATTGCGCCCTGTTCTGAACAGGCCCAAGCTCGCCTTTCCAAACCATCGCTGCAAGAACGAAATAATGTCCTACCATGAAAGGAGGAATGGTGGACTCTCCTCAGGTCGTCTCCTCTGCTCCTTCAGAGACAGCAAGCCAGTCTCAACCAGCACCGTTGACAAAGACTGATGCTGTCATGTCGTGACATCTTGATATCGTGAGAGTTTCTTGCTCACACCACAACGGCTCTCTCACACAAATTCACGCACGTTCTCCCACGGTTGTAGCCGAGACACGGGGGATACGACCAAACCAGTCTATCTTCAATCTGGAAGGTATGCTTGACTCCTTGGTCCTTCTTGAGATTCCTAGGGGCAGTGTTTGTCTCACGAGGAGGGTAAGGCTCCTGTCGTTCCTTTTGTCGTTCCTTCTGCCATTGTCAGCATCTGTCTGTTTATGGTTTTATGCGCCGATGCCAATGCTCCTCCCCACGTTTTCCCATTGTCAGGTTACTCGGGCGTGTCTCGGTGCTTTCCTATTACGTTACCCTTGTGCTTCCCCATTCCCCCTATTTTATCAGATCCTTTCTCAAGCATCTCCTCAAGAACCCCCAGGCAGTTCATCCTATCCCCTATTATGGCTATCCATGTGCACCAGCTTGTATCCATGCTGCAACCATGTTGTACCCACGTTTTTTTGTTTCGAAACATTCGTCGCACATTCTGTGCGCGTATTCGCTCATCCCTTTTTCTATCCCCCCTCTACACAAGGAAGAATAAACTACGCAGATCATACAAGGCATGATCCGTGTTGAGGCTTGTTGAGGCTGTTACTCCCCTTTGAAGATTTCAAGTGAAAAGGAGATTGGCGGTTGCTTTGGTGCGACCATGGCGCTGCAGACCCCAGAGATGCCTCCCTGGAGGGCTGTGCCTTTAGGTCAATATTTGCAGTCAAATGTCTAAAGACACGTTCCGCAATCCACTCCCCCTTAATCCCACCCCCATCCTCACGATCCTCCGCCCTACGTTTCGGCCTTTGCTCCCCCTTTTAGCTTCTTACCTTTTACAGTACGACGTATTCAACCTATGACTGCGACTTACAACTTCCATTTTCGACCCCCATTTTCGAGCAACGTGACGCCTTCAGAGATCCGCCATCGGCCGTCGGACGTCGTCGGTCGGCCGTTGTCCGGCGGTGCTCGTCACACAGAAAGACCAGAAACAGGTCTTGAGGTCCAAGCTTCATTCTCACATTTGCTGTTGACGATGAATAATACATTGTGATCCATTGTGGTCCATCGGCTTGGCCCAGACTTGACTTTCACTTGGCTCGACGAACTTGGCTGTTGATCGACGGATCTGATGGATCTAGTGAACCGTTTATTTGAGTGAGGATTTGAGTTACGAGAGTTACGATGGTGGATCTGAACGTATTAGAATGGTCTGTATTGGCTGACAATGGGTTGCAGTGGTCTGAATTGGCAGGGCTGACACTGCGACTCCGCCACAACGGCGACAAAAAACGCCAAAAACGCCGAAAACGCCGACGATCCCATCCACCATTCTCTACACCACGTTCGCCCCGAGCCTGGTTCGTGGGATCACGGTCTAGACCACTGCATAAACTTTTTGAGTGCAATAGAGTGCAATTCGAAATGGAAAAAGGATAACAATAGACAACCTCAGGGCGACGAAAGGCGCAGCAACGCCATCCAAAGACATCTCCAACGGTCTCCACCACAATCTGATCACACAAGACCACACACAGTACAATACACCATCAAATCGCCCGGAGAATTAATTCGGGATCTCGCCGGTAAGCACCGAGTACAGGGCGTAGCTGCCTCTTCAGCGCTTTCCAAGACGCCCTAGGAAGACGCCCGTGGAGCCGCGAACATTTTCGACTTGGGGGGCCTGGGCTGTGCCACGAACGGGGAATATCACGGAATGGCAGGGTCAAGCGAGAAGATCGCTAGGGACCCCAGCAACAAACAATGAAGGCCCAATGGCAGGCATACCAGAACCCACGCGAAGGGAGGATTCACACAGACTCCAGATGAAAGAGTATGCACACTACACCAGAGCACGACAGGGCATGCGGTACAAAGGTGTAACGTTGCTGCACGACTCACCTTTGATATAAAAATCGACATGCCCTCGTCCACAATGATCAATTGAGACATTATCACCACCATCATCCTCTCTCACTACCATCCTCTACTGTCCTCTAATCTAACCCTCCACCCCCATCGTCAACATGAAGTCGGCTGCTTGCCTCCCATCCCTGGTCGGTGCCGCCTCGGCCACCGTCGGCCTCCTCGTCCCTCTCTACGAGTACCCCTCCGGCACAGCTGCCACTACTGACTGGACCGCTCTGATCGCGGCCGTCGACGCCCACCCCCAGCTGCCCTTTTACGTCGTCATCAACGACGGCAACGGCCCGCCCTACTCGCCCAACCCGCCCTCCAGCATGCCCGACTGGGCCCAGTATATCGATGCCCTCAACAGCCGTGCCAACGCCAAGACCATTGGCTACGTCTACACATCCCAGTCCACTCGCAGCTACTCGGACCTGACCGCCGCCGTCGACCAGTATGCCAGCTGGACCACCTCAGCCGGTTTCACGACCAACGCCTCGCGCTACGACATTCACATTGATGGCATCTTCTTTGACGAGATTGACACCGTACCCACCAAGCTGACCAACAACACCCAGCTTACCACCTACGCCAAGACCAAGTTTGCCGAGCGCGGTGGTCCCATTGTCCTGAACCCGGGCACGCTGGTCCAGGCCGGCAGCGAGTCCCTCTTTGACCTGGCCGACTCCATTCTGCAGATCGAGACGTGCTACACCAAGACCGAGGGTGCCACCGACCCTGGCCCGATTCTGCGCTGCCCCTCGGGCGGTTACTCGCCCTTCACTCCTGCTCTGGCCGCGACTGTCGGCAACGCCTCGCAGTCGGCCAAGTCGAGCATTGTCGTGCACGATTTCTACGAGACGTGGTCGCCCTTTGTCCCCGCTTCGCTCTCCACTCTCCAGACGGACATTGCTGCTGTCATCAAGCAGGGTGTGCACAGCTTCTACTTTACGACCTACGGCTACACCACCAACTTTACGGCGTCGCCTGCCAGCATTACCCAAGTGGCCGACTATGCTGCCCAGCTGCAGGGTCTGAGCTAAACGGCTTTCGCCCATCCTAGATATCCATCCACACTTTCACGATTGCATACTATAGATTCCTTTGGTAATGACAAATAATGTAACATAGCATGTGTGCCTGCCTTTTCGAGGCCCCTTCCAAAAAAAAAACAATAATGATACAACTAAGCAATCGCGTGCCGTGTGTGCGCTGTCCTAGGTGACGTGACTAAATAATATTTCCATGTTTGAGTAGGTGTGCCGTGTACAAAGAATACAAGAACTGCTCCAGGTCCAAAACTGACAGTGTGTCAACCACCCCTAGAGGCTAGCCCAGTACCTAATCCAGCCCCATCAGGGCTTCGTCGCCATAGCCCCAGCTGCTGCCACCACCGCCGCCACTAGGCTTAACACCCAGACTTGAGCTCAGCATGTCAGCCTCCTCCTCGGCTTCGCTACTGCGACGAGTGCCGTTGGAGGGGATAGCAGTGGCAGTGGCTGCGGTAGTGACAGCTGGTGCGGCGACACCTCGTGCACTCGCGTCAGTAACGCGGCGGCGCAGACCAGGCGGCCGGAAGCGTGTTGACTTGGACGATGTCGACATAATGGAGGCTGTCTCGGCACCGTCGCCACCGTCGACACTATCTGCTGCTGCCACAGATGCATCACCACCACTGGCAATGCTCGGAGTCTTTCCTGCAGGCTTGCTGTCGGCTGCGCCGTTAGTGCTAGCGGCGGCGGCAGCGTTTGTTCCTTCAGATCCAGACGTGACGGCGGTGCTTGTGGTCGCAATGGTGCCTGACTGTGATGGCGCGGGCGATGACGATCGTTGGGCAGATGAGGGCTGGGCTGCACCTAGTGTCGCTGTGCTGCCGGCGACGGTCTCGTCGGTCTGGGAGGCTGCCGAGGTGGCCTCGTCCTCGAGATCAACCTCCACCAGCTCGGCATCGCGGTACCACTTGCGGCGACGGGTCCAGCGTGTCCATCCATCCTGGCCACGCCGTCCACCCTGCCACTTGTTGTCGTAGTACACCCAACCCATGCGTCCACCCTCACCATCGTAGTCCCAGGAATCCTTGTGCTCGCCGTGTGAGCCCGTCTTTTCGACACGCACCGCATCATCGACCACACCGTCGACGCGCCAGCGGCCGTCCTCGACCCACCGCCAGCGCATCTTGCTGCCGTCTTCGACCTCGGGCAGCTCAAACTCGTCCTTGCTGGGGACCGCATTGTTGTGCTCATCTGTCCAGGCAGGACGCTCGTACGCAAAGAGGCTGGTGGTCCAACCAAGACCAACCCATCGTCGCTGGTTCTCGTACAGGATAAACGTGAAACGCACACCGGCATCTTGGCCTGCGCGGGCTCGTCGGATCGCCTTGGTTAGCTCTGACTCGCGAGGTGTCGATAGCCGTCGTGCGGGCTTAGTGCTCGACAACTTCGACTGGAGGGCCGCTGCTGCTGTGGAGGGATCGGAAAGAATCGAGCCGCCGGCCGTCACATACGACGGTGCCTTGGACGGCCGCATGGGTCCCTCAAACTCGAGGCCCGTCACTAGCGCTGCCGCTCGTCGGATGCTGGCGCTGCGCCACAAGATTGTGCGGCTGACGCGCATCACCCGCGAGTGCCATGTCAAGATCAGCGTGCCAAAGACAAGCGCGACACGGCGGGTCGTGACAATGTGCATAGGCGGCAGAGTTAAGAGGAACCAGAAGGGTGTGCACAGTAAGATACGCACAAACAGCACTGTCAGTGCCGGCCGTGTTGTGGCACTGGTCGCTGTGCTTTGTGTCGACAAAAAGTCGGTGAGCTCGAGCAGTGGTTCGAGCAGCAGGTTGCAGCGAGCAGTAAACTCGCCCAATGTGTCGACAATCTCGTCCAGTGTCTTCTGGTGCCGCGCGCTGACGACCGCTTCAGACGTGGACCGCTGGTGGCCATTACCACCACCGCCTCCACTGCCACTAGCCTCGAGGCTGCCGTTGCCAGCACCACGTCCCTTCCCAGATGTCATATAACTAGCGCCAACGCTGTCGAGACTCTGGTTCTTGGCCCGAGACCGATGCTTGACTGTCGTCGTCTCGCGTCCTGTCGTCTTTGCGTCGGTGTTCGAGTTGTTGCTGCCGCCAATGCCGAACAAAAAATAGCCGAGGCCGCCGCCGCTCGTTGTGCTGCTGCTGCTTCGGCTATTGCTGCTGCCGCTGCTGGGTCCGCTGCCGACAACGCCATCCTCGCTGCTCCATCCACTTGTTGATAATGGGCTGTACCGCCGGCCATACATACCGCCAATCAAGGTCAGCACCATGAGGATGGGGCCAGCGAGGCGAATGATCGTGTCGCCGTACAGCACGGTCAGCCACCACAGGAGCACCAGGATAAAACTCTCCCATGGGTCGCCTGTCGTCCATGTTATCAGGCCAGCAAGTTTGTTGAGTGGCAGCAAGTATGGATGGCTGTAGGCCAGCGCGCGTGTGATTTGGGGAGGTGTCGCGAGAAGGAGTGGCGACTTTTGATGGACGAGGATCGTACTGCGTCGCTTTGCAGCCGAGGATGTGTTGTTGTTCTTGCCGGAGAGGGAGGTCGCAGGAGAAAATGTCGCGTATGTAGGTTTCGGATTGGAGCTGTTGGAGTAGGAGTCGTAGCCGCCGCTTCCGTTGCCACCGCCGCCGCCGCCGACGCCATTGCCATTACCGCTGCCGTCGTGGTCGCCCGACAGGCCGGGCGAGGCAGGATTGGAATAGCCGTGGCGGTCGGACGAGTCGGGGCGGAGGTACGAAGAGCGCGGAGCGGACATGGAGAGCCAGGGCGTTTCCTGTAGAGAGATGGTCGAATTGCCGAGAGGTTAGATGCGATCAGATGCGATGAGGTCGATTAGGTCAATCAGAGCGAATCAGGCAGCAGAAATGATGTCAGAGCATTCAGAGGTGCGCCCGAGAATGCTGCGACGGCGAAATGGCCATGGGCGGCCACATGGAAAGGATGAATGTTGTTTTGGTGCTACGATGGGGATAGATGAAGGAGAGGGAAACAAAGGATTGGGAAGGGCAATAGTGACGAGGTGTGGAAGGTGCAAAGGTACGTGTGATGAGGAGGGAGAGGAGGTGCCGGAGCTTGCAACGAGAATGGCTGACGTCGTTCCTGTCGAACGTCCTCGCTGCTGCCCTGCTGAGTGAGAAGTTGTTGGCTGTGAGGCGTTGAGACCCACTTTTTCTGGGCCAACGCGGGAGAGCCTGCCCAACCACTTTGTTTCCAGCCGTTTTTGGCTCATTTTTAGGGCCTTATTTGGCGGGCGCCTGCCTGATGGGCTGGGGAATGGTGGATCGACGTCAGTGGTCTCTTGTCGGGAAAGAGACCAGGGCCAGGCCAGCAGACCAGCCGCCCGCACGCCCCCAGCTTTCAGGTAATTAAGAGCGTCCAGAAGCGCCCAAAAATTCGCCCGAATGACCCCCAAAAACGGCGCCAGCGACAAAAAGAGTGTAGAACATGAAAGTGCGGAGAGTGTAATATGGGCAAATTGGGGGGAAGGTGCGACTGCGCGACGGGAAGCGACGGGAAAGCACGACCGATGCGGGCGGTCACATGTGGAGAAGGCACATGCAGAGAAGGTGCAGAGAAACGGGGGAAGGCAAGACCGTGCGCAGAATGCAGTGGTACGGGAACGGAATGAAATGTAGAAAGAACAGAACAGAAGAAGGGAAAGAGCAATGCAAACAGACTCAAACATAAGAAGTACGTACAAAGGCAGCCATCTAACGGCTTTCGAGTCGTCGAGTCTCTATCCGGGAAGCGGGCGCAGCAGATAAAGCCCGCCGCTGAAGGGGAGGGGGCGACGATTCCAAACAATTTCGCCGGCGGTATATCGTCTATCGCAATATTCGTTCTCAAATAAATGCTCACGATTGTCGTGGCCTAGATTTGCCCTCGCTCGAAGATGGGCGCAACGGCGCGGCCGACATTTGGGTTCTTCGGTGGTCGAAGTGCGGGCAGAAGCACGTGCCTGTAGCACCGGATCGGTAGGGGTTTTCGCTGAAGAAAAGAGGTTCGTTTTGGGGATGACGTCGGCCGGGCGAGGGGGTGGTTTGCGAAATCGTAAGTGTCGAGGAAAGGATGTTGAGTGAGGCAGCGAAAGGTGAGAGAAGGTCGTCAGAAACTGGTACGTATGTTGGAAGGAGAAAGAAATGAAAGATACAGAAGATACGGAAAGAACAATGGAAAACCTCGGCGTACCTGCCGTTCTTTGCCTTCTCCTGCCGCTCCTGTCGGTCGCCCTGTCTGTCCCGCCACTGGCACTATTGTTGGCCCTTTTTGGCTCGTTTGGCCCTGTTGGCACGCCGTTCTTACGCCGTCCGCCCATAGAATCTGGCAGTCACCCGCCTGTAAGCCGACCCACACAGCAACCACAATGGTGGACTTTTAGTGGACTTTTTCGCCTTTCTTCTGCAGCAAGAGCATGTCTCACCAATTCACATGTGATTGCGCAGCAACAGCCAACTTAGTGATCCGCGACACGGGCCGCTTACAGCCAAGTTGTCATCAATGTACAGCAAGACAACATCTACGGAGTACAACAAAAGACGAATTGTCACATATTGCGTAAATATCCATTGACATATAGTCAAGCTTGATGAGATGTGAAAATTTAGATCAAGCTGGTACTGAAAACCTAGTCTCGCCATTTTTTGTAAACGATAAAATAAAACGTTTAGGTTGAATATAAAATTAAAAACCACAACAAACGAATGAAGAATTCGAAAGAAGATATGAAAGAAAAACAACAATGACGACAAAAATACAAAATAAACCCCCAACCCTCGCCCATGGGTATCAAAATCCGTCAGTCCCTTGAACACCATATCAAAAAGAAAACCATCTAGCGCCAGTGCAATCCCGCCCATGCCAGCTAACCCGCCTTGCGCCATAGAAAAGAAAAAGCCATGTAGGCTGAAAAGTGAAAAGGAAAAACAAGAATCGAGCACGTCGAAAACGAGCAAGAGCATGGTCAAAGAGAACTGAATAAAAAAAGCGAGACCGAATTGAGAACTGGTGTGACAATTGATGGAAAAGAAGTGAGTCCCGCTGACATCGAGCAACTCTAGGCAACTAAGTTCCGGCCGGGGAAAGAAAAAGGTAGAATGATATGAGAACATCGAGGCACAACAGTGTCAGAGGCTGGCGCAGTAAAAACCCATTTTGAGTTGATGACCTGCCCCCCGTTGGATGACATGCATTCCTCCTAGGATTGCCCTTCATAGTGGGTTTGAAGATGGGCCTTCATGGCTTGCTCCGAGTCCGTCGTGAGCCGGATGCGACGTGCCTCGCCAACAGTCCTTGGTATGGATGGGAGTTTGGACACGACGTAAGACTCCGTAAGTGTGGTAAGAGCTTGGCTCGGATCATATTAGATCCCGCCGTTGTGCTTGGCCATGAGAGTCTCAGGGATGGGCGTCATCAGTCGCAGGCCTAAGCTGGGAGCATATTGCTCTTCCAAGCTTGCCTCGAAGACGAAAGGATCAACCATGATCGAGGTTGCAGTGCCGTCGTGCATCTTCGCCTGTTCAACACTATGATCGACGGTGAGGTCTGGGAAGATCGGCCATGGATTCTTCTTCGTCGGAGACGATGCAACTAACTTCATTTGTGGTCAGGGGAAGCGCAGTGTCGTCTTCATAAATATCGAAATCTTGGCCACCACTGCCAATGGCATCGATGGCCGTCTGAATGCGTGCGAAGGCCGAGTCGATTTAGTCAAAACATAGCTCAAACTGGGTCCTAGCGTCAACAAGTCTGGCGGCGACTTGGTCCAGGTTTGCGTGGGTGCTCTCCAGGGAAACATCGTCAATGAACGGCATGAAGCCATCGGCATCAGCATTGAACGTTGCGTAGGTGGATTCCGTGTCGTAGACCGCCTCGTGGCTGCTGCCATGCTAGGAGGGAAAAGTCGAGGGGTGCATAAAAACTGGTTTGTGGACATGGGGGGTCTCCAGGGAAGGGATGGGCTCGTCGCGGTCAACAATGGCGTCGTTGCTTCCGTCAAACTAGAACGGAGCCCCGAGTAGGCCATCGCCAACGAAGTTGCGGGGGGCATAGACCACCGGCGCGAACTCAGTCTCTCGGTGGAGCATCTGCGTAAGGTAAAAGGTCTGGAGCCTTGCGTTGACTCGGCGCTGGGCCTCAGCGGGGTCGAGGACCTGAGTCGAGGCTGTGAAATGGTTAGCATGGCTGTGCTGAAACGAGCATTGCTAAGAGCAGCGTCTGGCGCGGGTGTGAAAAGGGCTGGGGTAGTATTCTCGTCGGCGTACTGAGTAGAGGCGATCGAGTGAGTAGAGAGTGGCCCAGCGGTGATCACATCGGTCGACTCGAAGCCATGGGCAAGAGAGATCTCAGAGAGGTTGGCCTGGTTGCCACTGAATTGGCTGGTCTGGGCCGGCACAAAGACAGGGATACTAAACAGTTCGGTAGTATCGTTATCGTCTTCGTCTTCGATCTTTCCGATCTTAACGCCCGTGTCGACGCCATCCACGGTCTCTCTTTATGTATCGGTCTCTCCTCGACTTCTGGCTAGTCAGGCAGAATTTTCGCTCTACGAATTATTCTCGTTGCTTGTGGTGCGGAGAAGTACGAAAATCTACGTGAAGCAGGTTTTGTGGATGTCCAGTCGCGGCGATGTGCCTGGTTGTCCGTTGAGTGTCTGCCAGAAATGAAGGCATTTGGAAGTCGATGTCATCAAGCGACGAGGCTCGGCCAATTTGCTAGCAAGTTTAGTGGTACACGCCCGACCCATGTCGCAAAGTGACTTCTCGCGGTAATCTAGCCAAACATTGCCTTTCAAGGCTGTACCTCTGAATGACTGATCTTTCCTGCGACCAGCCTTCTTTTTTTGGGTGGCGTGTCAAAGTGGTGACACAAGCAAACGAAATAGTGGATCTCGCCGCGATTTGTGAGTCTCTATTCATGCTCTCAATAGGAATTCGAGGCCTCAATGGGAGACCAATAGGAAGGGTGGATATTGTTGAGCTGTGGAAACAGTGACGAGGTGAGGGGAAAGTTGGTCAAAGCATGGAGGAGTCGAGATGTGGACGCGGCAAAGCGTTGAAAGGAAGTGGTGATGCTTCTTTTGGCTCCTTTTGCTGGGTGGAAGTAAAAAATTATGTGCAAGATGGTGAAGAGCGGCAATGAGCACCGAAAATGATGATGCGTTTTGATTTCGGACAACCAATTGAACGATGAATCGCCAGATATCAAAATGGGCTGCACAAACCGTCGATTCTCGGAGAGGTGAATGCGCAAGTGAATGTGCATCACCGTTTTGGGCACACTTTTTTGCCACGCAAGAAAGCTCGCAAGAATTGCCCTGCGACAGCACGCGTTCTCATCGCAATCTAGGAAGGCCACATCATGCACCGCAGTGATTGCACCGTGACTTGTCGACTGGCTTCGTTTGTGCACTTTGTGAATGCTGCATTGCAACCCTTTGTGCAAATTGTTGTCATGATCGTGAGTTGTCATACTATTTGTTCTTTTCTCTCCTCACTAAATTTTTAGGGCAACGGCATCGACAACGCTGAAGTGCCCACCCGCTAATGCTCCCGAAAGAACTAGGCGCTTTCCGGCGAGCTGCAGAAGATTTCTCCGCCCATCGCTCGCCATCGTCCACAAACCGTCCACTGGCGGAATCTACCCAATTGTTCCCCGCCGACAGCCCCCCTGTCGAGCCGGCCTAGTGTCATGATCCCTCCTTGTCCGTGCCCGTTTGTCTTCTCCGATGGTTCTCCGTTCTGCTCACCCGAGAAGACGCCTCTCTTCTGTCCTTCCCATCTTTCTGCCCCCACCATCCATGATGCAGATTGACGGGTGCCCGCGGGCGTTTTTGATCATCAATCTTGGTAGGGTCTTGGTCCTTCTCGAAGGTCATCATGTTGGCACGAAAAGGAAGGTTCAGAGAAGGATATCGTAGTGGCAGTAACATGTTCCTGTAGTGGCTTGTGAGGATGCTTAGTTCCTCCTGGTTCTTTGACCGCACTCTCGTAGATTCGTGATGTTAAGCACTTGCTTGCACCTCGACACGGGTTTCCTTTTTTGCGGAAAGTGCGACTGTCCTGAAGTTTGGTCGACATGGCCGGCTGGCCGGCCTATTGCAACACACCTGCAGTCGCAATAAGTGTTCTTGCTCTCTTTTCTTTGTCGTACTGTACATGCAACCGAGTACGACTAGGTCCGAATCAGGAAGGCCCCGACGTGCATCGCGAGAACCAGCAAAATTAACGAGACAGATTGTTTCCTTCTCGGATAGAGTATGCACCTCACGGTACGACTGCGATGTTGGAAAGAAAGAGCTATCGAAAGATTTCCTTTGTTCTTTCCCCATCTCCTGCCGCCGGCACTCTCAGAAAGAAAGAAGCGAGACTGCACGGGCGCACCTTCACTGCTATTTTCCTCCCTTGCGGAGGCGGAGATGTCGCGGAACGCTCTTTCCTGTCCTGGCCACCACAGACAACCAACAGGCATCTTGTGATGCCACTTTTCCTCTTCGCGTAACTCACCGCTTCAATCTCCTCTATTTTCCCTCATTTCCTCATCCCCTCTTTTCTCCTCGCCTCTCAACAAATTCTTCCGTATCGTCAGCTCAATCACCGCTGTGACTTTAGATTTTCTTCTCGAGCATCTATTCTTCTTTTCGTCTTCTGTCTCCGGTCTTTTTATCCTGCTTCATGCGTCTCGTCTCGTATGGTGGGATGATCCATGCCCCCTGTCTCTTTGCTTGGCCCGCTCACCCACGCATCCACCCTACCCTGCGGCCTACTACACATCCAACGGTCGTCCCCGCCCTCCTCCCGATTCCATGTTAATACGACACACCTTGTTCTGTTTAGCGCTGCCAGTCTGTGCCAATCTGTGCGTCTCTCTGGCGTCTCGTGCGGTTTTAGTGGACTTGCTGTTGAGTGTTTTACATGAAAGCAGCAACTCTCCGGAATGCCCAGGGAACAGAAAACGACAGAAAACGACAAAAACGACAAAACTCGTGGGGGGTTAAGGGGCGTCCCGTTCTCGCTCTTGCTCTGTCATTTTTGCTGGTTTTCTGACCTGTTTCTTGAGCAGGGACCCCCAGTTGCCAACTTTATGGGCTGGATCGTCAGCATTCCTTTTCCTGCCCTCTTCTCGTTCATCTCAATATCCATTTTACACTTTCTTTCCTTCTTCCTTCCTCCAAACACAAATCGCCGACGACCGTGGAAAAAGAACGACGATCCAAAGCCTCGTTTTTGTGGGGAACTGGACGACATCTCAAGAAGCGAAAGGGACCTCAACATTCAACGACCCAACCCAGGGACCGCAGACTGCAGACGAGACTGCCGCCCCCAAGACGAACCGCCACGACCCCCGAGTTACACAGAGACGACGAAGCGACGACACGAAAAAAAAGCAAAAGTAAGACAAGTGACCAAATATGGGCGACGCAAAAGAGCCAACAGGAGAGGCCGGCTCCCCAGCCACTGCCGCTGCCGCTGCCTCTTCACCTACTGCTGCTCCAGGGATTGCCAAGTCGCCAAAATCACGATCAGGAACATCATCGCCAAGGGCAGGGACGGGCATCGGTATCGATGATGGTATCATTCACGCAGAAGAAGTAGTATGTTGTACGCCCTCGAAACGTTCTTCTAGGACAAATCCGTCCAGGACATCAACTGACAACTATGCTTACTTTCAGGTTGATGACGGAGAGTCCGCGCTTGCCGCGTCAATGTAAGCAGTCCCATTCTCCCCTCATATCTGGTCAGTCCACGACGACCCTTATGGCACACTAACATGTTGTAGCGCAACATACACGACATCTCTTGCCTCGAGTGTATTCAACTATCCAGTCGAGCACGGTCGTCGATACCATGCATACCAAGATGGCCGATATACGAGGCCAAACGACGAGATGGAAATGGACCGCCTCTTGATTCTGCATACGATTGTCACGACAGCACAGGGCAGTCTCTATCTGGCACCAATTGACACCGAACGGCCCCAACGCATCCTCGACATTGGCACGGGCAACGGAGTCTGGGCTATTGAAATGGGCGACAACCTACCAAATTCCATCATTATCGGTAACGACCTTAGCGCTAATATGCCCGCGTTCGTGCCACCCAATGTCAAGTTCGAGGTAGACGACGTCGAGAATGAGTGGGTCTACGACCAGCCATTTTCCTACATCTTTTGCCGATACATGGCTGCCAGCATTAGCGATTGGCCGCAGCTCATCCGCCGCACATTCGAAAACATTGAGCCTGGAGGCTGGGCCGAGTTCCAGGACTTTGACCTGACCTACTATTCCGAGGATGGCTCCCTCGCGCCCGACAACCCGTTGTTGACATGGATCACGACGGCTTGCGATGCTGCCGAACAGATTGGCCGCGACACGCGACCCGGGTCCAAGCTACAAGGCTGGTTCAAGGAGACGGGTTTCACCAACGTGACACACCGCCGGTTCAAGCTGCCCATCGGGACGTGGCCGAAGGATCCCGTTCTCAAGCAGATTGGCCTTTACAACTACATGCAAATCAACCAAGGTCTCGAGGGTCTGTCGATGCGTCTGTTCACAAATGTGCTTAAATGGACACAAGAGCAGGTCGTGGTGATGCTGGCCGATGTGCGCAAACAGTTGCACGATCCCAACATTCATGCCATTCTGGATTTGTAAGTTCCCCTCATGCCAAAGACAACATTCGGTATGATAAGCTTCAACTAACCTTGCTAGCCATGTCGTGTATGGTCAGAAGCCAGAGTGATCGTGTTCATCATCTCTTTGCTTCTTTTGCGTTTTTGGTCATATCTTACCATTCAGTTTGCGTTCATCTATATTAGCGAGTTGCAATCGCATGGTTATTTTTGGATTTTATTTCTTTCTGGAGGAAAGCGATTCCGTCTCGGCTTTATGGCAGAAATCGAGTTTATTTATCTGGGTTCACCAAATTTTCTTTCGCGACCAAGAGTTGTGGTTTTTGGTTGGTACATATTGATCCGTGCTACTAACCAACAGGGCCATCGGCGGCGCGGTCTAAGACACAGCATGGCAACGCATGGGTTTGTGACAGCTAAACTCCGACTCCTTACGAGACAAAGAATCACAAGATATCAAGAGTCAACCAAACTGAGCAAGAGGAATCTGATAAGGGATAGTCTTAATATTGTGCACAGACTGTTGTCTGCAAGCCTCCAACATGAAGTTTAATCTGAAAGGTGTCTGTCTCTCGCCAAGCAGCGGCGCTTCTTCTTCTGGTCAACTGTGCAATACAAAGACGAAGAACGACAGGGAAAGCTTCTTCTGTGGTCTCACAAGATGTCACGGATACCACAACGTTCCACAGCCGTGTCACCTGAAAAAGAAAAAAAAGGACCACGAAGTCTACGGAGACACCGATGGAAGCATTCTAGAAGGTAGGACGACCCGTGTGTCACCCATGCTCATCTGTACTCACCCGTACAAGTTGCTGCAAGATGGAAGAAAAGGCACAATATCGGACTCCGAAAAAAGGGGTCACGCATGCCGTGCAGGGTGATGAACTGTTCAGCTCCAGAACCTCATTTTCTGTTTGGGTTCTGTTTGGGTCTCATTCGCTCACCATCTTGATGATGTTAACCCACGTCGTCCCCATTGACGCACCCCGGAACCGTCGTAAAGCGGAACGCACCTTGTCTCCACTCGGGGGACAAACTGGCTTGGCGTAGGCATGTCGGACTCCGATTGAACAGAAGTTGAACAGAAAATGTGAGTGAAAAAGAAAATCAAAAAAAGAGAGGTCACAACGAAGGTTGAATTCCAATGCACAATACCAACGAGTGCATTTTGTGATTAGCTAACCGGAACGATATCCACAACATGGACGCGAGGGGCACATCATTTTAGTTCTTCTCGCCCTTCCAGAACAATTATGGAATTCGGAAAACCGACTACTCAACCTTTATCTATCGACGCCCGAGATATCGATTGGCCAAAAAGAAGACGACACGGCTTCATATTGGAGAGAGAAACTTCTCGTGATGTCTTCTCACCCCACGTTGTCTCAAAAACACAGCTTGTTAACAGCTTCGTCCTCCACAACGGACTTCTTGTAAGCTCAACAACTTTGTCGACCGCGCCAAGCGACAGAACAAACATTCGATGGCCAAAAGCACGACCAAAATGGGCAAGGTTTAACTTTCTAAGCATGTGTGGAAAGTCTCGTCCCTTTGCCTCCCCTCCCGTCACCTCGTTGTTACTTGTTGCTTGTCTTCCGTCATCAATGAAAGCCTTGCCTCCTTAACGAAAGGTACCAAGGAAGTGAGTCAATTGACTTAGTAGTCGGGGCTCAGTTGGAGGGACCTTTGTGGAACATGAAGGTAGCTTGCCGTTCTGTCTTCCCTCCTCGCTCTCCCACCACCTTATATGCGGCCTACATGTATTTAAGATAGGGGCAGTCCCCTTTCTTCCGACAGGACGTGACCAGAAGCAGATCCTCACCAGCAAGCTTCTCTGCCATCTTATCCATCATCTTTTGAACACTTTTTCTTTTGACTTCAAACCTGCCAATATCATCACGATATTGCAGTCATGAAGTTTTCTCTTTCTGTGGTGGCCCTTTTAGCTGCTCAAGGTGCCGCCGCCTTGAACAGCTCGCCCCTTAACTTCAAGCCCCCAGGCCTGCTCAAGGGCACATTCAATGATGCTATCGCCAGCAAAGTCGCTGCTGCCACCAATGGCAAGTCCAAGGGTCCTTGCGGTCCCGGCACTGGCACTCCTGGTACTGGCGGCGGCAGTGCAGGTGGAGGCAGCACGACGCCCGCTCCAACCTTTGGCTGGGGCACCTTCAGCCAGGTCATTGACCACAACAACCCTCATCTCGGTACCTTCCAGCAGCGCTACTGGTACAGCACCGAATACTGGAAGGGCCCCGGCTCGCCCATTATTCTCACCTGCCCCGGTGAACAGTCCGGCACGGGCTGGAATGTCACTTACCTCACCAACCAGCGCATAACAGGCTACTTTGGTCAGACGGTCGGTGGCGCCGTTGTCATTTTGGAGCACCGCTACTGGGGCGAGAGTTCGCCCTACCCGGACCTGACTGTCGAGCATCTCAAGTATCTCACCGTCGACCAGGCCCTGCGCGACTTCACCTACTTTGCCAACAATTGGGTGCCTCCTTTTGACACCTCGGCCAAGAGCAAGCCGACAAAGGCGCCCTGGGTCTTGACGGGCGGCTCGTACGCTGGTGCTCTGGCGGGCTGGTCAGCCAACCTGGCAGCAGGCCAACCCGAAGCCATGGGCCACACGAGTCCCTTCTGGGCGTACTATGCGACGAGCGGCGTCGTCGAGGCGGTTAGTGACTTTTGGCGTTACTTTGACATGGTGCGGCAGGCGACGGCGCAGAACTGCACCACGGACCTGGTCAATGTGATTTCGTACATCGACAACATTCTCCAGCACGGCACAAACGCACAAAAAGTGGCATTGAAGACGCCGTTCAAGCTTCAGGACCTCAACGATGCCGACTTTGGAAAGTGAGTTTACAATGTCTTCTATTCCGTTTCAAAATGGCTGTAAAGAATATTAACAAACATTACACAGAGCACTGGCCTTTGCTCCCGTCATCTTCCAAAACTCGCAATTCTTTTTGGAGGGTCTCTACGGCGACAGCTACCCGTACTCGTACTACAAGTTCTGTGACTATCTTGAGAACGTCCTGCCTGGATCCGGAAACCCTGTACCAGGCAAGAACGGCGTCGGCGTCACGAAGGCCCTGGCTGGCTATGCGAGCTGGTTCACCTCCTTCATTCTCCCTAACCGTGAGTTTCCCAGGTGTTTACAGGTAGTCTCACCCCTGCTAACCGGTCGTTCACATAGTCTGCGCTTCCTTTGGCTACCCTGATTTCCAGGGCACCTACAACGACCAGTGTCTGCGCAACACCAACGCGTCCAGCGCCATGTACCTCGACCTCTCGCCCAGCAACCCCATCAGTCGGCAGTACTGGTGGATCATGTGCAACGACCCCATCTCGTGGTTCCAGGATGCCGCCCCTATCGGTTATCCCTCAATTGTTTCTCGTCTGGTCGACTACAACTACCACGTGGCCATTTGCAATGCCCAGTTCCCTAGCATGGCGGGAGGCTTCGGCCTCGAGCACGGTGCTACCGTGGCCACGTTCAACAGCTGGACGGGCGGCTGGTCTGTCCCGCCGAGCAAGACGCCGCGTGTCATTTACACCAACGGCGAGGTTGACCCGTGGCGCGCGGCGACGGTGAGCTCGAGCCAGCGCCCCGGCGGGCCTCTGGCCAGCAGCTCCAATGTCATGGTCAATGTCGTGCCGGGCGGCAATCACTGCTCGGATGCGTACGCGGAGAACTGGGCCGTCAACCCGGGTGTCAAGGCGATTGCCGATGCCGAGGCCGCGCAAATTCTACAGTGGACCAACGAGTTCTACAGCAGCAAGCACATTACGAAGCCCGCGTAAAGCGTCGTGAGTGGTGAACAGGGCTACTGGTACTACTGGGCGGAAACGATACAAATCACTTGAGATAGGAGGTTAAGAAGTGGCAGCGGAGTTTGTTGGAGATGGTATAAGAAGTAAATAAACATAGTAACTAAAGAAATACAAGACATGCCTTGGCTGTGCTAAATAAAATGCAATGATAGTTGCAACGACAACGACAATAGATTTAAAGCAGACGTCAGATGGAATGCTAACCAGAGCAGCGAAACAATAGTGAACACATCAACAAAAATCCCAACTAAAAACTCCCCGTAACAAGACCTCACAAGACCCCAAGCCATGAAATGACGATAGTGACAGACATAAGTGAAATGGGATCGAAGAAAAAAGATCAAAGAAAGAGATTTCAGGGTATGCGACATGAGAACAAGACGCAATGCAAAAGCTTGTCGTCGTGAACAGAGACCAAGAGTGCTGTTGAGCTGGCGTACTAACAAGAAACGAGCCATCTCGTTGTTCAGTTTCTTGGACGTAGCAACATCAAATAAGGTGCGAATCCAAATCAACGTTCTTCAACCAACTGAATACCGGCTCGAGGAGGCCCCATCAGAACCAGTATCGGAGTCTTTGTCTACCTCGTAGCCGCCATCTTCGTGACGGTCCACATCGTTGCGGATGCAGGCTGGAAAGACAAATTCGGAAACACCGATATTTGTGAATTCCTTGCTTTCGATCTCGGAAAACTTGTCGTCAATGCGCTTAACAACAGTATTCAGGATACCAAGGAGACCGCGAAGACAGGCCAGGCTCACATCCTCTCGAATTCAGTTGTGATTCGGTGGAGTGAGGGATCCATCGCGCTTCGCAGCAGCAATGGCTTCGTGTAGCTCATCGACCTCAGCAATGCGTTCTTCCAGACGCATGGCTGTGCCGTGAATGTGGGCATGAAGGCCTTGGCATTTGCTGACAGATCGGTCTCCCTTGGCCATAATCTTTTCAGTGTTGAAGGCCTGTGCCAGGGCCTCGTCAAGCAAAATGCGGAAGGTTGGGGACACGGGGAGGCGCTTGCTGCCGGGCAGTCTCCAGGCCCTCCGCGGTCACATCGGCAGAGACGCCACTGATGCCGACGTCTGGTGCAGCACTTTGCAAGTCAATCAGATCGACACTGAAGTTGAACAGGTCGCTGTTCAAATCGATCAGGTCACTTGTGGACTGACGCGAAGGCGAGATGATGCTGGCTGCCGCCATCTTGAGAAGTTCGAATGGAATGCCGATTAAAGGCGAAACAACTGCCCGTTGGTTTGGTCAGCAAAAGGCTTGTCGGATAGACTCTGATCGATATTGGAGATACTCACCAGAAGCACGAAGGAGGGCGATAATAAAAAGTATGATGATACAAAGTGGTATGAGGAAGAAAAGAAGAGAAAGAAGGAGAGTCCAGAAAATTTTGAGAGGGGAGGAGATATTATCCGCGCCCGACGCATTCGACCTCCTCTCGAGGAAGGAGACAAAAACTCACCGGGAAGGAAGGAGCGACCTCGAGGTCGTCTCAATGGGGGAAAATGGGGATCCACCCAAAAAAAAACAGTGACGAGTTGGCTATTCTCGTATTTCTTGCATACAAGATGGGCCCATCGTGGTGTCGATGATATCGTCAAATATCGTGAGGTACCTGTCGTTGGATCCAAAGGGCGGACGTGGATGTTCTGGTCGACAAGTCTAATGTCCATATTTTGGTGCAAGTCTGCACTGTAAACTGGACAGGGGTCTCGGAGAATTAAGCTTTTGGGGTGGTGTCTTGGTAGTGCCTGCAGGTACCATTTGCTGCAAGCTGGGGAGTCTAGCTGAGAGTGTGCTAGCGGCAGCTACGCAGGCGCTACGAAGACCCGCTGAAAAGTTCGCCACCTGACAAAATCCACCTTCTTCACACTGCGCTCTTGACTTACACTTCAAGTCGACAAGGATCCCAAGTGCAAGGATGCATCAAATCACGATCTGATGAGATTGAGGTAAACAAACGGACGGCCAAATGAACAATCCTGGACAACGGTAAAATTCTCGTAAAAAATTCTAACTTCCCGAAACCTCGAGGACCTATCGGGATGGTTTTCTTTTAAGTGCAGCAAATGGCATCGAGAGCAAAGTGAGAAATAATTGGTAAAAGAGGTGATGACGAAGTGATGATAAAACGTGGTAGATGTTCGAAATGTGAGGACGGGTGAACGCGTAGACGTTCATTTTGCACAACAAGACACATTTGTGCTCCTGCTGGCTATCTTATCTTCTGCATTTTCATCATCCTCTCTTTGTCGTCTGGCATCTGTCTTGCTCTGCTATCAACCTTCTCGTTTGTTGACATTTGGTCTCCTCTCTCCATCTTCGGGTTTTTTTCGTTACCTTTCCTATCAGTGTTTAGATTTCCACAGCTTGGTCTCTCTACTCTCAACCTAATCCAACCACAACAACAGTTGTAATTTTGTGTCGGTTCATGGCATCAACACGCTTTTCAGTGACTCCAAGCTCTACATTTCGTGATCCAACACAACGCCAGGTTCAGCGCCATATCTTCTCCCCTTACTGTCACTGGATCTACTGATGATCGGTTTCTTTCATCTCTCTCACCTATCTCCACTCTCACTAATCTCTCTGACGTCCCTGACTTTGCTCCTTCTCAAACATGAACATCGACGTTGACATCAACAGTCGCGATTGCGACGACCCTGGCGGTAATGTGGATGATATTACCGTGACAACTCCCATGGTGACAACTCCCATGGTTGGTGATCTTGACTTGACAACTACCGTCCGTGATGACGTCTCATCCCCCTTTGTCTTCCATCGCAGTGTCGCGTCTCCACCGAAAGCGAGCCCCTCCTCTGCTTCCAAGAAGGCAGTCGTCTCCAACAAGACGCTCCGTGGACGTATTCTCAAGAAAGCCAATGCCAAAGCCAAGATCATGGATGGAAATCAATTCAAGAAAATGCTTGCCGGACATCCAGGCCCTTCGACCATGGAGTCCACCACTGCTTCGGCCACGAACGGCATCGAACAAAGGCAAGAGATGGCCAATGCTCACGCTGAACAGATTGCCAGCGGGGACACCGACATTGCTCGACTTAAATACCAGATCAATGACCTATCGAAAATGATGTATGACCTTCGGCACGAAAATTGGGCTTTGGAGAATCGTGTCACGGCCCTCAAGGCCACTGTGTTGACAAACGAGGAGCAGCTCCTCCACACAAGCAAAATGGAAGCTAAGCTAGATCATGCCTTGAGATACATTGAGGCGCTCAAGAAACAGGTCCGCTCTTATGGCGGGACTGTTTTTGCGGATGGCATGGAGGGCTTTGCAGACAGCGTGGCACAGGACGGAGACGACAATAGCGAGGATGGCGACATCCCAGCGTACTATCCTCAAGCTGCCGCCAAGCCTCAGCAGTACACTGCACTCGCCATCCAGAACCGGAGAGCGTTGAAGTAGTGCGGTAGTGATGCTGGGAATTAGCAGCTTACCGTTGATGGTAGTCAAATGGTTAATGAGCGTGCGTTAGATTTAAATTCGAGCATAGATTAGAAGAGAATGAAAGATTATTTTATTATCATGGTATTGGCCTTAAGAAGGAAATAATTACGAGAGTTGAAAACATGGTCACGAGAAACATTGGTATGAGAAAAATCAAGCGTGATTAAGGTTTAGTTTTATTTTCTATGGCTGCCACTTTTTCTGCGAAAAGACACCAGCCAAGTAGAGATGAAAAATACAAAGGAAAGAAATTTAACAGGGGATAGTGTTGAATGTAAACTCGACGTAGATGAACTCAATCACTCGTCGAGAGACAAAGGGAAGAAATCAAAAGAGAGGATAGTGGAGAGCAGTACATCAATTGACGTAGAAGAACTCAATCCCTCGCTAGATGCACTTGCAATCACCGATGTTTTACTCACCTTGAAGGCTCGTGGTTGTTGGTTGTTGTGTGATAGCTGGAGATAAAACTCCTTATCACGTTGACTTGGTTGTTGTGAATGGCGGAGAGGATCTCCATCACAGTTGTCCAAAGAAGTTGGCTTGCTCAGCAACAATATAAAGTAAACGTGCCATACCAAGAGGAGACTGTCTTAAGCACAGTCAGAAAAGTTGGGCTACTCACCCACAGAATACAAAAAGTAGACCGCAGGCTGGGAACACAATAGCGGGCCCTGCCCGTCACGTATCCACAGCACCCTGTCCCCAAAAAGAGGACAAAAGTTGTCGTCAGCTATTGCCTACACAGAAGCACCGACAGAATATGTTAGTGTGATGACCGCCACTCTTATAAAATGCCTTCATCACGATGAAGATTTAGGTTACTCACCCGCAGAGCACAGAGTTAACTGTACACTGAAGGCTGGGTACAGCGGCAGTTGAGCCCTGCCCATATCGCTCATCCACAGCGCCCAGTCTCCGAAGAGGACAAAGTCGTCAGCTTTTGCCTCCACAGAAGCACCGACAAAATGTGATGATATGGTGGCCGACATATGCTGAGAAATGCCTCCACCACGATGAAGGTTGGTTTTAGTTCGGTTACTCACTCGCAGTGTGCCGAATAAACTACACCGCAGGCTGGGTACAACGCTTAATGGGCCCTGCCCATGACGCTCATCCACAGCACCGATGCCCTACAAAGAAGGCAATTTAAAGCGGAAACCGCATGTGAAAGGGGGCCGGCAAACCGAAATTGGTTAAGAATACGGGTTAACGTCCAGTGGTCAGCAACGAGATCGAATAAATCCCCTGCGTCATCCCACCCTGCGTCAGTCCGTATTCTAGATGTTATACATCACCACTCTCCTTCTCACCCTCAACTCTCTCGTCCCCCGTCTCGTCCCCCGTCCCCTCCCCCAATCATCTTGCCAGTCCCCTATTCCTCATCGCTCTCGCTGTCCGAGTCGGGACCAATGATGAAGATGCCACGGATAGTACGAGAGTTCGAAGGAAAGTTGTGTTGAGAAGGGTAAGGTGAGCCGCGGTAGCGGCGAGGAGAGGGAAGTGGAGAAGAAGCATCGCTAATGTCGAAGAGAAAAGGAGACGATGCAGCAGACGAGATGGAAGAAGCGTCAGAGTCGTAGCCAGAACGAGTCGGGAGACGGCCAAAGTTGATGGAAGTCGGGCGGATCTGAACGGGAATGGGCGATGTGACAGGATCAAGCAGCGGACGCGGCGAAGGAAGCGACGACGAAGTGTTGACAGGGAGCGTCGGCGAAGTGGCAAGGGCAGGTGAGATCGTCTGAGAAACCGGGGCGGTAGTCGACGAAACCAGAGGAGAAGCGGAAGACTGCAGAAGAGGCAGCTTTAGGTTGAAGGCAGGGATATAGTCCGGTGAGAAGGGGAAGATCATGCGAGCGACAGGAGAGTGGAGAATCGGAGGCATGAAAGTGGCGTCCTCGGCCTCCCGCTGGGCGCGGAAAGCGAGGACGGAAGAAGTTGTGGAAGGAAAGGAAGAAGTGTCGACCTTGGGAAGACCGTTGATCTCAAAGGTCGGAGGAGCGTAGACGGACAGATGGACCTGGCGGCGACGGAAGACGAGAGATTCACGAGCGACGGAAGGCTGGGCCAGGCGGAAAGTGGGAGACTGGGGAGCAGCAAACAGAGGACGCGGGACAAGCGGCGACAGTGAAGGCGACGGGAGCGGCGACCAGTTGGCGGGAGAGCTCGAAGCGGAAACAAAAGAGTGAGCCGGAGACGAGGGGGCGGAGAAGAACGACGACGGAGACAGGGCCAGAGACAGAGAAGTGAGCTCGAGTTCACGGGCAGTAACGAGCGAAGACGACGGCGACGGAGAAGGCGACATGGTGCGAGGAGGAATATCGAGAGAAAGAGGGGGGATGTCGTCGACGAGGTAGCCGAAAGAGATCATTTGGATGAAGTCCGTGAGTTGAATTGAGACGAAGTGTTCGTGGCGGTCTGTCGTTCGGTTAGTCGAAGTTCGAGAAAGAGAGGTACTTACCAGATCTTTCGTCCAGCAACTGCAAAGGAGAAGAAGCGACGGGCTCTGATTGCGATCTGTTTGACTTTTCTACCAGAGAAAAGGAAAGGGACGTCAAGCAGAAGCTGTTCTTTTTCGGCCTTTGCTATTGTTGCAAGAGAAGGCGAGAGACAGTTGTTGTTGCTGATGAGGAGAGAATTGTTTTGAATTTTTGTCGGAGTTCTTGCAGCCTCTTATACAAAAATGTGTGACTATGACTTGTTCACAGAATAATGATGCTAGAAAAGTGTCATGTACGTGAAAAATGTATGATACAGAGGCTGTGATCCCAGAGACAAAGAAAACATACAATGAACAAAAATAAACAAAGCCGTTTTCCATCATGCATTGAACAATAGAATAAAACTTTAGATTTTTCTTTTATCTTCTTTTTAGACAACAAACAAATGTGATGTTTCTGTGCTGCTCAAAAAAATAGTATTGTTCACCAGTTTTTCACATTTTCTTCACTTTTCATGGTTGCCATAAACTCATGTTGATGGATTTCGTTTGCAAAAAGGGGATTATACCTAATCTAGACACTTACACAATCCCTGCACAGTAAACATCACTTCTCCTTCACCACGAAGCCCATCTCTTCCACTTTTTACAAACAAAGACATTGTGCACAGTGAACAGCTCTCTCTCCTTCTGCAAAAATGCATCTGAACGTAATGATTGTTCACCGAATGGAGCATTTGGCTGTCCTATGCAGACGTGAATCTGACGATGTTTTTCATCCTTTTTTCTGTCCTCCACCATCCCTACCTCCCACTCTCTTTGTCGCGCGGACATCTCCATTCTTTCCTACATCTTCTCAATTGATACCTCTTGTCTTCTGGACATCATCATTCACTGCTAAACGCTCCCTTCTTTCTTGTCCTGACGCTCGTTTCTTAAAATTCACGTCTTTCCCAGCCTCTATTATTACCAGATCGTCTCTCTTTGCCCCAAGCTACCCATCAAAGCTTTGCTCTCTTTCAATGCAGTGCCGTCGACGGGAGGCTGGAGCATAGATTATACGCGGATATTCATAGTCATTCTTTACATTTTCTTTTACAATTGTCTCTGCTGGTAAGCTCCAAGCCCCTTCTACTGCTTTCTTTAGACGCTCTCTTGTTGACCACAAAGCTTCTCTTGCAGCCAGTGCCATTATTTCAGTCTTTGCAGTCCTGCTTTCAGCCTCTGGCCTCTCGACCTGTCAACTACTGCGACCCTTTCGACACATTGTTCACACATCTCAGATTACGTACACTTGTTCAACGAGGGCAAATACTGAACAACATCCTCTTCCTCATTATTATAAGATAACTCCTCGTCGGCACACTTCGCCATCTTGTGCTGACTTCCTTCTCTCCTCATCCGCTCCAGTCTCCTATTATCTTCTTCCTTCTTCCGAGTCTCTTGTCTGCTATTCACATCCCCGCGAATGGCATTCTAGGCACTCATTTCCCACTTTTCCTTTGTCCTATGTCTTCTATTCTTTTTTGAAGGCATCGTCCATCGACAATTACCACGATGTCTGACCGTTTCCGGCTCGACAACCAGTGCCATGAGGGCATCATCAGCAAGGAGTGGTTCAACTGGACCACTGCTTTTCTGGTTCTGTTCGTTTGGCGCTACCTCCGGCAGGTGGTGCATCTGGTCTCTTTTTGGATGTACCGCCCAGCTCAACCGTTAACAAACCCTAAAATCACTCGCAACGATGTCACGGTGATTGTCCCGACGGTTGACCCCCACAACCCACACTTTATCGCAGGCCTCACCACAGCGATCAGCAACACTCCAGCTAAGATTATCATTGTTACCGCTGGTAGGGCCCTGCGCGCAGAAACCGTCTCTGTCATCCACCAGCAACGGCTGAGACATCCCGAATAGTGTTCGGGTGTCCAGATCGATGTCCTGGCGGCCAACGAGGCGAACAAGCGGGCCCAGGTCATGCATGGTGTCAAATATGCTGACACTGAAATCTGTGTTCTCATGGATGACCATGTCCTGTGGAAGGACACATTCCTTGATTACGCTCTTCCCGCTTTTGAGCGCGACCCCAAGGTCGGTATCGTGGGTACCAACAAACGAGTCATTCGGGAGAAAGTGCACGACAACCTTCTTCACCGTGTTCTCAACATGGTGCAGTGCCTCTATCTTGAACGGCACAACTTTGAGATCCGGTCTTCCAATGCGATTGACGGCGGTGTTTTTGTAGTCTCGGGACGCACCTCGCTCATGCGCACTTCCATCCTCCAAGACCCTGCTTTCAACCACGACTATCTCAACGACTACTTCCTCTTCGGTTTGGTGGGTCCCCTCGCGGTCGACGACGACAACTTCGTCACACGCTGGTGCATCGCCAATGGCTGGCGCGTCAAGATTCAGTACTGCGACGAGACCCTCATCACCACATCGCTTGGTAGCGCCCACAAGTTTACCGGCGGCCTCAAACGCTGGGTTCGCACGACCTGGAGATCGAACTCGACAAGCCTCTCGTCTCTCCACGTCTACCTCACTCAACCCTGGAGCGTTTACGCCGTCTACTTGTCCCTCTTCACCAACTTCGCGTTGTTCTACGACCCTCTTCTGCTGTATGCCTTTGCCAAGTCTGGCTTGTCGAGCTACCACTACGTCGACAACTCCCAGGCGCTCGACCCCATTGGCTACAAGATGGACGGTTCTCTGGACTACGGCACTTTTGTTGGTGCTGACAATTTTGCCACCACTGCCTCTGCCAATCTCTTTATTTCTCTTCTTCCCCTGATCTGTTGGATTTTTGTCTTCAAGATGGTCAAACCGTTTGCCTACTATTGGCGGAACCCGCAGGATCTTTGGATCCTCTGGGCCTACATCTTGTTTACTTATTTCCACTCCCTGATCAAGGTCAACGGTTTGCTCACATTTTACAACGCAAAGTGGGAGGGTCGCGATCTGGTCTCCCTCAATGCTGACCTTGTTCGTACCCAGTCTTCTCATGGTTCTGGATCCCTGACAAGTGTGCCTCCCCTCCATCCTATCCAGGAGACAACTCTCCCAGCACACTTTACCCCCGGATCTCGCTTCATCGATGTTGAACCTTCAATGTCATCTCTCGTTAATATGCGCCTTGGCTCTCCTCCGCCTCTTGACAACACCAACATCAACAGCAGTAGCTCCGACTTCCCGACTCCTGTTGACACGGACAAGGGCCGTCGCTGACTTCCAGTTATGCAATTCATTCCCCCGATCAGACTCCGGTCGGCTCGACATCTCTGGCTCTTGAGGACTTCCATATTGACACAGCTTCTCCAGGTACTTCCACCAGCAACCCCAACGTCGATCCGTTTGCGTACGCGAGCCCCTACGCAGCCTCGCTGGCCCTGGATAAGTTACACGTGAACGACGACCAAGAAGGCAACAACAGTACCGCCCAAGGCCCGTAGGCCACTTAACTTTGCGTTGTAACAGACCAGAAAGAGAGGAGAGGAGAGGAGACCTTGCCAATTGATTTGGTAGAGGTCGGTGGAGCTGCTTTGCGATGGTCAATTTGGCCGATTTTGTTTTATTCGAGGAAGAGGTCGTCAAGAATGGCTTTCAAAGTTATGCTTGCTTTTGTTGCCGTGTTGTGTTGGACGGAGGTTCTTTCTAAAAGTTGTTTTTGTCGAGTTGTTTTTATGATGCTCCGGTGTTGTCCGAAAATTTTCCAAAACGTAAAAAAAAAACAAAAGAAGTCATGCTCTCTCTCACGGGGAGATCGAGCAATGGCCCACGAAAACCTGAAAAAAAGGGGTGAGATAAGTTGTTGCGTCACGGCCTCTATTCAAAGAGTGTCACAACTATCTGCAGTGCCCTCTATCGGCAAAGGAATATACCTTTTCGTCTTGGGTTGAGCTCATGCCTCCTTTCCTTAATTATTTTTCAATAAATGTTCAACGCTGTCTTTTGACAGCACCAAAAATACTTCTTTCCAAATGCAGTGACTAAAAGTGCGAGGGCGTAAATAATGGCAAGAGCCAGTCATAAATCATAAATAGAAGGGAAAGAGTAGATGTCACGTTTTAAATCCGGTGCCTGCCATAGGCGCGTCTTCAGCAAACGGTGTCGATGGCGCTTTCCTTGACGTCTGTTGACATTCCCTTTTTGGCAGGCGGTTACCGTAGTACAAACCTCAAACCGGAACAAATGGGCCGATGTTTATGTTCTTTCTTCGTCTAGGATAAGGAGTGGGACATTACGTGCATTCAGCCTTACGGGGCCGTTTGATGCCAAGACTTTGACACGGATCGGCAACCATCTTACCAGACATCTTCATCACGACAGCCAGCATCAACGCTACCCAGCATTATTTACCGCACGATCCAATTTTATCTCCAGCTCACCGCTACATTTACGACAAACGCCTACATCATCATGCTACGAGCACTTTTCTTGAGCCTCTTCTTCCTGGCTCTCCATTCTCACTCTGTCAACGCCTACCCCGGCTTCCACACTCTCCTCTGGGATCTTCATGGCCACATCGCCAGGCAAGATGCAGCTGACTCTGGTCCCTCGACCATACTCCTTGCCGACCTCGCCGAGAAGGGCGTGACGACGCCCGTTGGCAGGACGATCCATGACATCCTTCGAGGCAATACGACCGCCATTGTCGATCCTTCCGTGACGTACACCCGCCCCGATGCCGTCATCAAGGCCGGTCTCGGTGGCCTCGACCACCCTGCCTGCAGCACCGATACCTGCTGCATCTGGAGCTACATTGTGCCCGCCATGGTCGACGCGTTCTCCGAGAACGGCGGTACCCGTTGCTCAGCCCTTGCCCGCAGCGCCATTCGCATCGGCTTCCACGACGCGGCCGTCTAGAATACGAGCATGAAGAGCGGCGGCGCGGACGGGTCCATCTTGCTGGCTGATGGCGAGCTCCAGCGCAGCGAGAACCGTGGCTTGGTCAACATCGCCGATCTCATCTTGAGCTGGCACAGCGAGTTTAGCCAATACTCGCCCAATCCACCTTCTGTCGCAGACCTCATCCAAGTCGGCGCCATTGTGGCCACTGTGACGTGCCCTGGCGGCCCTCGCATCCGCGCGTTTGTAGGCCGACCAAACTTTCCCAAGAAAGGTCCTGCACCACCAGAGGGGCTCATTCCCAAACCTACGGCCGACCCAAAGACAATCATTGCCATGATGGCTGCCAAGACGTTCACCACCACTGACCTCGTGGCCCTGCTCGGTGCTCACTCCGTCTCGCGCCAGTTCTTTACCGACCTTGAGTTTGCAGGCTTCCCCCAGGACACGACCGACGGCGTGTTCGATACCAAGTTTTACGCCGAGACGGACGCGCCCAGTGCCCCCGTGGGTGTGTACCGCATTGCGTCAGACGTGGCCCTGGCGGGTGACCCGATGACGAGTGCGCTGTGGAAGAATTATTCGGGTTCGGACGCGGCGACACAGTCGCGCTGGACCGGTGCTTACGCGTCGGCGTATGTTCGGCTGAGTCTGTTAGGCGTGGCCAATCTCAACGGCCTGACGGACTGCAGCGGTGTGCTGCCTCAATCGAAAGCGTTGCCATGAAGTGCGTGGAGGTTATGTCGGTGAGCATGATAAAGAAGGTGCCCATCGTGAACAGCCACTGGTGAGGGTGTGAAAGAAGACGAATGTATTTTTGTTTTGTTCATTGTTAACGTCTGTGACGGTAGCCTCTTTTGCATCGTTTTGTATTGTATTTTACTAAGTGCACTGCTGCTAGTACCCGTTACATGCCGAAACAGTGGGCTCATGGAGATCTGTAACGGTCGGCAAGTCTTTGTCCAAGGATCGAATCAACATCGATAGTTTTGTAATAGATTACAAGACGCACGAGAATAGAAGCAGGCGAGAAAGAAACATTCCGCAATTCATTAAATCGACTTTTTTAACAGTGACGTGCATTTTCCGGGGAGAGGAGCGAAAAGAGACAGACGAGAAAAAGACCTCGTCTCACTCGGGCTGTGGTGGCCTGACTTGCACTATTGTTGTGGGCAGGCCAAAAAGTGGCATGGCATGATCCCCTGCATTTGGTGCACATCAGGCGAGCGTGCCGTCATAACGAGAAAAAAGCGAGGCAGAGGGGAAGGTCCAAGCCACATCCTGGCCCCTGCTTCCTTTCTAGGCCTCACTCTGGCTGATTTCGACGGACTTTTACACTCAGCTGGACAAGACAGATGGATAGCACGAGGAAGGAGAGGAAAGAGACAACCGAGATCTCACACCACCGGAGGGAATCGTTGTTTGGAAAGCGCGATAAAAGCGCGGTAGATGCAGAAGGCGTGTTTTGGTAGAAAGCAATAAATAGAAGACAGTTTCCAAAGTGCTTTGACAGTCGTGAATCTGTTTTTATTGCATCTTTCATCTGGCGTCGGCTTACACGAAAAGTTCATCCTGAAAGTCGACATCGCCATCTTAACTACCATCGTCTTCTTCCACATCACACAAACGCCACCATGACAGGACGCAAAATCGACATGCGGCATATTGACCGCAAGGACATCTACACAAACCTCGAGGCTCGCGTCCAATATCTGCACAGCTTTCTCGATTTTAGCAGTTGTAAGTCAACAGACGACGGGGTAAGAAAGGTGCAGAAGGGTATCATTCACTGACTTGCGCCTTCTTCCAGCCGATATTGAGCACCTCACCAGCGGCGCCAAGTACATCAAAGTCCTCATCCCCGCCGTTACCAACATTGTCTACCGCAAACTCCTCCAGTATGACATCACCGCCCGCGCTTTCCAGACTCGCTCCACCTCATTCGAGGGACCCATGGACGAGGTGCCGGACGAAAACTCTCCACAGATCCTGTACCGCAAGATGTTTCTTCGGGCCTACCTCACCAAGCTGTGCAGCGATCCTTCGCAAATGGCCTTTTGGGAGTATCTGGACAAAGTCGGCATGATGCACGTTGGTCTCGGCCGTGCCCATCCTCTGCATGTCGAGTACGTCCACATTGGTATGACGCTGTCCTTGATCCAAGATGTCTTGACAGAAGCCATTCTGAGCCATCCAAGACTGCCCATGAGCCGCAAGATGGGTCTCGTGAAAGCGCTTAGCAAAGTCATCTGGATCCAAAACGACCTGTTTGCCAAGTGGTATGTACGCGACGGCGAAGAGTACACGGACGGCATGGATTACAGCACGCTAGTCGATAAAGAGGGCTACCTGCACGGCAAGAAGGTGCTGGTGCACGACGAGGAGGATGGTGAAGGTGCGGGAGGCAAGGCCGGGAGCAGCAGCAGTGGATCAAATGCCGATCCCACGACGCCAACCGCTGCACCCGGTGTTTGTCCGTTCACGGGCATCTCCAAAGACATGGCTGGGTTGACCGTGACGCCGAGCACGCCGCCCGCTGTCGGTAGTGAGAAGTAATCGATGGAGGTGGTGCGTGCCTTGTTTTGCGCAATCTGCTGATGTCTCCTCCGTCTTTTTCTGTCGTTGTTTCTTCTGCTTCCATATTCGCATGAGTGGCGTTCTTCTCTTAGATTGGACTCTGTGGTTATTTCATGTCCCATAACATCTCAATTTCTCTGGTAAATGCAAACCGAAATCTCATTTTTTTTGTCTATTTTGACCTTGTGTTCCGTATCATATCATCCTGGATCGTATGTGCCCTCTACTTCTTGCCAAGCTCGACGGACCGCTCCGTGGCAGCCTTGACGGCCTTGTTGACAATCTCTTCGAATCCGCTCGCCTCAAAGCTCACAAGCGCCGCGTGCGTCGTGCCGTTGGGGCTCGTCACGTTCTTGCGCAGCTGACCAGGCTCCTCGCTCGACTCAACCAGCATTTTGCCCGCACCCAGGCAGGTCTGCTTCGCCAGCCGGCTCGCCTGGTCCACGGGAAGACCCAACGCTGTTGCGCTCGTAATCAGGTGCTCGACCATGGCGAAAAAGTAGGCCGGGCCCGAACCAGACAGACCCGTCACAACGTCCAGCAGGTCCTCCCGGTCGACCCACTCGGTGGCCTTGCTCACGCTCGCCAGCATTTGCGTCGCCAGCTGGCGCTCCTCCTCGGTAATGTCGTCGCCCGCGTACAGACCGGAGGCACCCTCGCCCACCAGAGCAGGGGTGTTGGGCATCACACGCACCACGTGCGGCACGCGGCCCGATGCCGTCGTCGTCCAGGCGCGCAGGCTGTCAATCGTAATGCCGGCGGCAATCGAGACCACCAACGGCAGCTTCTTGTCGTCACCAAAGTCCTTCCACGCCGCAGCCATGTCCTTGCACGCCGTCTCAGCGACCTGCGGCTTGACAGAAATCACCACCAGGTCAGCCCATGCGGCCACCTCGCTGTTGGACGTCGTCGTGTGCACACAGAGCGCAGCCATCTTAGCACGGTTGACCTCCCAGGGCTCAGCGACTGAGATGTTGGCCGTGTCGACGCCGCCGGCCAGGAGACCACCAATGATGGCACCGGCCATGTTGCCGCCGCCGATAAAGGCGAGCTTGGCCGAGTTGAGGGGAGCAGGCGGTGACATTATGTTTGCGTTGGCGGGGTTGTGTGAGGGGTGTTGTTGAGGTAGAAATGTGATGTCGGTGTCGAGTTTGGAAGAAAGTCTGTTCGGTCGGGTAGTTGAACTTGGAGGGAACTGCTCTTAAAGATGACTTCAATGACTGGCCTTCAATTGGAAATTCTTCCTCCTTTTTTTGGCCCGAAGCGATGCGCCGACAACTAGACTTATCGCGCCGTAGCTCCTTCCCCAGATAGCTTCAACCCCTCCTATGCGCCAATGTGCCAATCAGCTGCACCTTCCCTGCAACGAAGCTAGCGAATCGACTGTTTCGAAAAGCCGTTGGAAAGCGAAGTGCCGAACACGGCCCCAATCAAGATTATGTAACAAAGATCTCACAAAGAGGGAAGGAGTGAGCGACATTGAGCAATTGATGGTAATTAAAGATTTTAAAATAAAAAAATAAAAAATATCAACAAAAAGAAAACAAATATTAGAAAGTGTCAAAAATGTCGACCAACAATGATGGTTGAGAAAAAGACAAAAATAAAACGACAACAGCAGGATTTGAACCTACGCGGCCGAAGCCATAAGATTTCGAGTCTTACCCATTAACCACTCTGGCATGTTGCCTTCTTGTTTTGTGAAAAATTAGTTTCTAGCTAGTAGTTATATAGGCTACTCCTTAATGCTTTGGTGGGCCTCCAGTGGTTTAAGACACCATCACAGGTAATAATAAACTTCGTTCAGTGGCTTCTTCACACAAATTTATTGTTGAGCTTGTATCAGTCTATAAGTTTAGGTAAAAGATGAATAATTAAATAAAACAGTTCATTTAAACTAAAAGTAACAAATACGGAGTAATTAACACCAACAAAATATCTTCTAATATAAAATGTAGATAATTAAGACGAAACCATATATTCATGTCTTTCATAAAATCGCAACATGCATCACATTTTACTCCCGTCTTCCGGTTAGACGTCTTCCGACTTCCGTCATGACTTTTCGTTCCGTGGCTTCGTACTTCGGCTCCGTCTGTCTTTCGTATTTCCATGACATATTTTTGTGTCTTATTCGTTCTTCTCTGCGTTTTAGTTCTTCGTTCTCTCGACATATGTCATGTCTTTCCCTGCACGAGTCATGCTGGGAGGGCATCACGGAGCTGACGGGCGCTGGAGCACCGATTCTGTCGCTACAAAACCCACCCAAGACCCTCGAGCGCGGGTGGCCGAACCCACTCAAGGGCCGCGCTTGCCCCAAACAGGAAATTTTACAGTGTTAGAGAGCAATGTCGCCATTCTTTGACACAATGATGAGAGCAGCTAAGAGTCCTGAGTAGCAGAAAACAGCACCAACATATGCGCGAACAATGTGTTTTAGGGGACAGAGATATCGAGAGCTTGAGCTTGGCTATGAGGAATTATTTTCTTCGTATTGGAAGATTTTCTTCGACGATCAATCCGGCGACCGAACAGTGGCTAACATATTAAGTCGCGACATCGCCGTTTTTCGAGGTTTGGTCTGTAGAGACAATTGCTTCGCACGGTCATTGCTAGCCAACCGCCATCATGTCGCCTCTCTTCCTTGTGCCCTATCTGCTCTACTTCTTGTATCAAAGCTATCTCGCTCTGAAGAAGCGGGCTGCTGCGAGCAAGAAGATGGTAGAGACACGCGACACCGAGAAAAACACCTCTGCCGTCGGCAACAATGTCTCGACCACCACCAAGGCTACCACCTCAGCCGAGACGAGCACCAACGCAGCGATCCCGACTCTAACCAGCATCCGCAACCTACACGTCGCCCAAGTCAACCCGCAACCCACGGCCAACGACCCTTCCTTAGACGACGTCGATGACTATGCTGATGCCGACCGCGGATTCATCGCGGCCCTTAAACCGGGCATCATCAAGACTGCTGACGGCAAGGGCGTTGCTTGGGACGTTGACCAATATAGTTTTCTCAACAAGGGTGCCGATGCGTTGCCGACTGTCCATCCGCACCTCGTGCGCCAGGGCCAGCTCAACATCAAGCAGGGCCTGTACCAGGTTGCCGAAGGCGTCTACCAGATTCGTGCCCTGGACATTTCGAACATGACAGTTCTTGAGGGCGACGATGGTGTCGTCATCATTGATCCGCTGGTATCAGTTGAGTGTGCCCGTGCTGGTATTGAGCTATATTATGCGCACCGTGGAGAGCGGCCTGTGACAGGTCTGATCTTTTCGCACTCGCACGTGGACCACTACGCCGGTGCTGCTGGTGTGCTCCCAGGTGACTTTGACCTCTCTTCCATCCCGATTATTGCTCCCACTGGCTTCCTGGATGCTGCCGTCAAAGAAAATGTACTTGTTGGCCCGGCCATGCTGAAGCGTGGCCTCTCCATGTACGGCATGGCCTTGCCCACGAATCCTTGCGGTCTGGTCGGCAGCGGTCTGGGTCTTGGTGCCAGCGGCGGTGGACAGTCGCTACTGATCCCCAACCAGCTGATTCGTGAGACGGGCGAGACCCACGAGCTCGATGGTGTCAAGATCATCTTCCAGATGGTCCCAGACACCGAGGCCCCCGCCGAGATGAACTTCTTCTTCCCGGCCACCAACGTCCTGCTCGTCGCCGAGACCGCCACCCACACCATGCACAACATCGTCACCCTGCGCGGCGCCCAGGTGCGCGACTCCAAGGCTTGGTCTCAGTATTTGGATGAAGCCATTGGCCTCTTTGGCGGCGCCGCTGAAGTGCTCATCGGAAGCCACAACTGGCCCATGTGGGAAAATCGCCGTGTCGTTGAGCGCCTGGCGACCCAGCGCGACCTCTACGGCTACCTGCATGACCAGACCGTGCGCCACATGAACGAGGGCAAGACGGGAACCGAGATTGCCGAGATCCTGGAATTGCCGCCGGCCGTCTCGCGTGCCTGGTACTGCCGTGGCTTCTACGGCTCGCTCAACCACAACGTAAAGGGCATCTACCAGCGGTACCTGACCTGGTTTGACGGCCGTCCGGCGCACCTCTGGGTCTACCCGCCCGCCGAAGAGGGCCAGCGGTACGTCGACGTGCTTGGTGGCGTGGCCGCTCTGAACGAAAAGGCCGAGGCCTACATTGCCCAGGGCGACAGCCGGTTTGCTGTGACCCTTTTGTCGCACGCTGTGGCTGCTGCTGGTGGCCCCAATGCTCCGTCGTCTGACTCGGCCTTTGTCCGCACTAAGCAGCTTCTCATCGTCGCCTACGAGAACCTGGGCTTTGGCGCCGAGAATGCCACTTGGCGCAACTTCTTCTTGACGGCTGCCCTCGAGCTGCGCACTGGCCGCGATTTCCGCACACTTGTGCCCAGCCGTGCCAATCTGACGCCCAACCTGCCCGTGTCACAGTGGTTCGATGTGCTGTCTGTGCAGCTCAACGGCGAGCGGGCGGCACCGAAGAACGAGGCTGCTGGCGGCAAGGCTGTCAAGCTTGCTATTGACGTCGAGGTTGTCGACGAGCCTCGGGAGCAGGATATACACTGGCGTCTGATCCTCAGCAATGGTGTCCTGACCAAGCGCCGCTTAACAAAGACCGTGCTTAAGGCATCGATGAACGGCACGGGTGGTGCCACAGAAAAGGTTCAGCTCAGCCTGACCTTGACGCGTGAACAATTGCTGGCCAACCTGAAGGGTGCGTCGCCCGTGCAGTCCATTAAGCACAATGGCGATCTGGCTGCGCTGAAGACGCTGCTGGACCTGGTGGCAGAGTAAGCAGCACTGGTTGTAGAAAATACCATAAAAATGTTCGATAGACAAAATGAGACAGCACTCGACGTGTACCTGCTTTCTCACCACTGCTGCGACCGTGAGAATGGCACATGCTCTCAAGTAAAGTGAACAAGCCACCACAGACATTTGCGAGACATGTGGCTGGCTCGATGTGACTACATTCTCGTCACATATTCTCGGGAGGCGTCAGCGTCTTAGCCAGTCAGTATTCTCTCATTTCTATTGCTCATGCGCATGCTCTTCTTCACAAATGCCATAGTAAAATGGAATGCAAAACTGCCCAGGGCACCCCTCAAACCCCCCAAAACCCAAAACCACATTACGTACCCACGTCGCAGCCGACTTCCCGCGGCAGTACCGAAGTCGCTGCAAGGTTGGTTGTCGCATTGTCGCCATGGCCGAGCCGGTAGTCTTGCGTCGTAGTAAAAAAAGCCAAACGACTTAATTGCATCGAAGTATGGTTGGTTCCGTCAAGGATGGAGGTCGCAAGGGCGAGATATGCAGGCACACGGCAGACGCTTTCGAGACTTGTCTCGCTGTCACATGAAAATAAAGGCGCGCTTTGTGACAAGAGTGAAAACACAACTTTTGTCCAACTGGTGTCTTGTGCGCCCGCGGCGACGTGGTGGCTACGTGCTGGACGCCCCGGAGATGACAAAAGGGAATAAAGAGACAATAAAGTTACCTAATCCAGAGCATCGCATGCCCGAATGACAAGGTGTACAATGCGTTTCTCGGTCGCAAAGGACGAAAACAGCTGGCATGGTTTTGTGAAAGTGGTGGGTTGCCTGGTGTCACGATTGGTGGGCTGGCGAGAGAATGACCAAAACGACAAAGTGCGCCACAACAGGAAGGCACAAGGCACAAGATACGCTTTGCACTTCCCTCATGAGCGGCAGACTTTTTTCTGTCGCGCCTGCCGTGAATGTTCCACGTCCAGCCTTGGAAGCGCCTTCCGCGACCTCGTTCCTTCCTACCTTGTAGCTTGTTCCTTCCCGGCCACAGCGTCAAATCTCTGAGAGAGAGAGAGGCAGGAGCGAGGCGAAAATCGTAGGAATTACGGAAGGAGCGACATATTCGGAAAACACATACGTCTCAAAGAGTTGGATCAATACTGCCTCGTCCAGCAAAGTCAATATTAATAACGACGAGGGGCATGTTTGAGCATGTGTCAGTTGATGTGTCCCCCACGTCCGCGACACGCCCATCGACATTGACCAGGGATGCTTGTCGCGCTGTGTCAGCCAGTGACGGCTGCGCAAGATGAATGGCCAGGGCTGTTTCCGAACAAAGACAAGCATCGACGTCCTATTTGTGTCTTTTGCGCGCGCAAGGGAATGTACGTCCGTGGCGAGGGTGGTCAGAAGCTGAGCTCGGCAACGAGATGAGGAATGGGAAGGAACGAGGTGAATGTGAAAGACAAGGCCCCAAAAATAGAGAGCGCAAGACATACGTGAAGGCAAGAGTGTCGTGACTGGTTCTGGAGCTCTTTCCTCTTAAGCCTTGTTTGCTCCTTGGCTCTTTCCACCTCGTGTTAATTTGTCGATTGTTCGAACTTTTTGGCTTGTGATTCTGGAACATCGCAATACTTGAGGCAGGCGCGGCTGTCGTTCCTTCTTTCCAGGTTTCTCTCTCCATTAACTTCTCCCTTTTCATGACACTACATCCTAGATTCTATTCTCGCCAAACCCAAATTAAAGCATCTTCACGCATCACTAAAATTTTAACTCTATCTTCCTTGCCTCACTCGCCTCGTTTCTTCTCTGCTGCGTTTTGCCCGCCACGTTCCACCCATTCCTAAGACGGCCCCTCCCGCAGCTTGCCCCTCCCGCTAACGACTTTTTTGTTGTTGTTCAGCGTGGTCCCACCACCGTTTTCGCTGTTTTTCGTTGTCGTCTTATTCCCATCATCGGCTTCATCCCCTCTTTGACCTCTGTCAAGTTTAGCTTGCAGCACTAGGACGCACAAAATCCCATCCTTCATTATCGCGTGCTTGCAATCCTCTTTTTCACGATAGTTTGTTCGTGCAGTTCATAGTGGGTTGATCAGACCGAAGCCAGGTTTTCTGGATTTTCGTGGAGATCGTCTTTGACAACTCCCGCTACCACTGCAGCACTGCAATCACAAAACCACATTCTCAAGTCACATTAGCGATATCGGCTGGGCCTTGCAGGTCTCGAGACCTCAACCCTCTGACGTCCCAAGCGCACCAATAACGACCGGACTTTCCCCCCCTCGTTCCTCGCCGGTGACACACCTTCACATTTTTCAACGGCCAAACTGTGACAATTGTGACGAAAGACTGTTGTCTCGAAGTTGTCTTTTCCTTTCCCACAGCCACCACCACTTGGATTGCATAGCACTTGGTGCAGATCGCCAAGCGAGACAACACACATCCTCTCGTTGCAAGTCCACCTGACCACTGCACACCCTCCATCACAATCCCTGTGTTCTGGACTGTTTTGTCTTGGTCATTCTGGGCATCTGGGCACGCACATCTGCTGTGCAGGCACGTTGAGAGACAGCACTACGGGGCATTTCGGGGAAGAATTGTCGTCTGCAGCACTGTCGGCTGACCTGACCAAAAGAACAAAAGAACAAAAGAACGAAAAGACCAAAAAGAAAACGAGACGATTGGCTTCTACCCGCTGCGGAAGCTACCTTCGATACGTCCTGCACACCTGCAATTTCAATAAATCGCCCAAACGAGGAGCCAGCGTCGTCTTTTCTCCAGGCTTGTTCCCCATTTTGTGCTGGCCCTGAAAGGCTGCTTGGCAAAGAGGAGTTCGTCCTCTGGCGTGCTTGACCTCTACAAGTAGTATCTTGCTACGACGTACCTGACCGCCCTTTTGTATGGTGGTGCTTTCGACCATTCTGGCGTGCCTCTCAACAAAATCTCAAAATCACGACCAAAGCAGTTAGTGGGGAAGCACTGGTCGTGGGTCGTGGCTGGCAAGCTTGCAAAGCACACGACTTGACAAGTGATCAGGAGGATATCGAAAAGGAGGGGAGGGACGACAACGACAACAACGACGAAAACGCAAGGCAGACGACGACAAAGAAACGACGAAAAAGGAATTTCAGACCGGTTTGTCAAAAAGAAGAGATCTTCGCTCGGCATAGTCAGATCATATTTCGTCTTTTGTCCTTTTTTTAATTCTCTTTTCCCCTCGTCCATGCTCCCCCTCCATCCAAAGCATTCCTCCCGCTGCTTGTCCCCTGATTTCTCACGCCTCTTCCCGACTGCCGCTACGGTGGTTCCGTTCCTGGCCGCCGTTATTCCCTGCCCACGATCTGCGACACCGACCAACTCCCAGTTCAAAGACGTCCATTGTCAACAATCCACACAGTCCTCAATACCTGCAGCGTGCTCATTGCGTTGACGCATGCTACTGCACAGGCACGCAGGACCCTTGGAGCCGTAGCGACACTGTGCTCTTCGCACTCATCCATTGCCCCCATTTTCCTTCTGGACCGCTGCAGGCGCCTGCACGGCTGCATTAGTGTGGCTGTCCTGCTACAGCATCCGACAAACAGGCGTTTTCTTCCTTCTCCCGCGGCCTTTTCTTGTCACTCCCCACGTCGTCCTTTTGCTTTGTCTGTCCTCTGGTTCTTGCTGTCTCTCCCTGTGTTCTTGGCTGATCGTGGCAGCCAATACGCAACCCATCCAGTGCCACAAGTTGTCCGCGAGTGGGGGGATCAATTAACACAAAAAGCGCCCCCAGACTCAACTTGAAAAAAAAAGAGGAGATCAAATTCCGACAATCATCCGGGAGCAAGCTCCGCAAAATAGGAGAAAAAGAAGAGCCGAAAAACAAAAGCGTGCACAATCAGTAAGAGTCAGGAAAACAGGGACGCAAACCTTCTTCCGCCAATCGTCGGGGCAAGAACGCCCGGCATAGGAAGCAGAGTTTTAACCTTTTTTTTTTTTGTCCGACTCACCATTCGCCGCTTGCCGCGCCGATTTGCGTTTTCGAACCACAAAATTTCTCCATACGTCGGACCTAACGAAACAGGCAAGAGGAGGCGATTCGCAACTAATCAAGACGGCAGATCGAAAAGGACGAAATGAAGCAGACGGTCGAGGGCGAAGCAAAACGAAAATACCAGAGACCGTAAAACAAACAAACTGAGCCGGACCCAACTTCCGGCTTTCTTCCTCTCATCTCTTTTCCTTCTGCCTCTTTATCACCGTCTCGTCACAAACCTCGCACGACGTTACGCGCCTTGCAAGCATTTATTATCTTCACGGAACGCCCCATTTTGTGTTTCTCCATATTTTATACCTCTTTTGCCTCCTTTGTCCTCGTCTCGCCCCAGCCCGCTACAACACTCGCTTGCTTCCAGGGCCTGGCCCAGACAGGAATCCACCAGCCATACCCACCGGCCTAACCCACCGCGTGCAACACTATTGGGTGCACTTACACGCATTCTCCATCACCATACCCCGTTCACCCAGACCGCAAGTTTGTGTTGCCATTTCAAGGCCAGCGTCCAGCGTGCAGCAGTCCTTTTTATCATTTCGTTGTTGACGCACGTTTCCTACTTTCGTTTCCTTTTTAACAATCGTCCTGGTCGGCAAGAGAACAGCCGTGCATCGCATGAAATTGCTTTCTTTCCACTTACCTGTTTTGCCTCCTTTCCTTGCCTCCTTTTGTGGCATTTTCCGACGCATCGTCTTTTCTCCTTCCCTTCTTTGTTTATCTCGTCTACATTCCCCTTGTCGCCTGCAGCTGCACCTGTCTGGAACAGAACGTCGACTGCAGCACGCAACACCGCCAACACCAATCTGTAACACCGCCCTTCTGTGTTCCACCGCCTTGCCGATTTGTTTTCGACGACGACGATTCACTTTCTCTCTTTGTGTCAGAGCTCTCCTTTTGTTGTATTTCTTTCGTTGGATTTAAACACTCGAACAGTCTTTGTTTTCTTTCTTTGGCCGTCCTTTCAGATCAACATCTTTCTTGTTCTCCACCACCCTTGGGCTTTCTTTGATGTCAACAATTCGTCCCGCACAGCCTCATAACATAATCTCCAAAGCCACCGCACTCTACACTCATACATCATGTCTCGCATACCAGGCCCTCGCGACTCTAGACCAAAGTCAAGCCTCACTCATAACACACAACTGCAACAACAGCCATCAAGTCATCCCATCCCCGTTGAGCAACAATCCAAATCTGTCTACGGCCTCGACGATTCCAACCCATACTCTACTGAAATGCACCGCCAAGATTCCGGCTACGAGTCAATCACGCCTCATGAGGCACAAATCCAGAGCACTGGGTCGTCACATCGACGAGCTCACTCGACGCACTCGAGCCGTGCCGGCAGCCGAAACCGTCCTCCCACCCGGCGGAAAGCCAAGTCCGGCTCTGTGAACCGCCTGCCCAAGTCGGCCAAGTATACCGGCAGCCGTTCGGCACTCGTCCACTCCGCGAATGCCAACCCAGTCACCGTCACTCCTTCATTCTACGACTACAATAACTACCACGACAGCAGCCCATACAGCACACGAGGCACCGAGCCGACATCTTACTTCCACTTTCCACCGCCTGATCCCCACACCGGTGGTGACGATGTTATCCTGCCGAATAGTGCCGCTGAACATGGCTTTGATGCCAGCTATGGTGTCGCGACCTCCAGCACGGATGGCTATCAGGTTCCGCCCCAGACGACACACTACTGGACGAGTGACCAGACCCGCCGGCTTGAGTACGCTGCTATTGACGCTGCCAGCCGCGGCTTCAAGGGATGGATGATGCGGCACATGGTGCCTGACTGTTTTATTCCCAAGGAGAAGCGGCGGGTGACTTTTGACGACGACACGGGCAGCGTGCGGCGGTACCGCATTGAGCTGGAGACAGAGGAGTCGGGCGAGAAGGAGTGCGTGTCGAACATGATGAGTCGCGGCTTCAAGAAGGGTGGCTCAAGCTGGTGGTCGTAAGCCACAACGGCACCATACCATGATATGACAGATGAAACGACAGACGACATGACATACGAGTTGAGGAGACATCTACGAAGACGATATATGATCTATACAGCAGACGACGACGAACAGACACATTGCATACGAAGCGTTGATATTTACTTTTCCTTTTTCATTTTCTTCAGCATTTACACTGATCCCATTTCGCTAGCGCGCATACATACCATATTATACCAAAACACCACCTCAACAAAATAGCTTCGGCCTGGTGGTGGGCTTCAGATCTTTTCACAACTCGCAGACTTGAATGGCGAGGCGTTTTATACCACATCTTTGTCACTGCAAACGTTGAGCTCTTTTTAGCATACCCTTTTGAGTGATAATGCTTTTTTTGTTTCTACTTTTTGTCATCCATTTATTTAGTTTCTTTTTGGGTGCAACTTACTCAATTTCCCCAGCATGGCCTTACCCCGTGCAAGCATCTTCAATATATCTTTCCTACAAATCGAACGTTGATTGAAATACTCCTTGGATGAGAAAAAAAAGCCATTTGATTAATATTAAGTTTATGTCCACTGACTCTGACACAGTGACGCCGTCCCATATTATTACGCTGATTCCAGGTACCCAAACAGAAGAGAAAGCAGATAAGAAAAAGAACAGAGGTAGAAGAAAAGGAGAAAAGAAAAAAGGGGAGATAAAGATGAGTGATCAAAAATATTTACAACAGAATAAAAGACAATATCGAAATCTGGAGAGAAGAAAGGGAACAAGAGATAAGGGGGAAAAAAGAAAAGAAAAAGAAGAGGCATAAACTCATACATTCTAGAAACCGAATTGCTCACGATGCCGAGTCACAGCATCAGAAAAGTAGCCAGCCAGGACGCTCACTTCTCTGCCTGGCCGGCCATCACAGTCTTTGCATAGCCGACGGACTGTCTCCAGGCCACGGAGTCCTTCGGCAACAGCTGGTGACTCCGACTTTGCTGTAGTGTTGGGGTTAAGCTGCGATTTCCGCCGTGTCTTGGTCGATCCCAACAGGGTGCCCTTGGTGGTGCCGTACTTGGCTGTGGCCCCGAGGCCGGTCCAGCTCAGGCGATGGTGTGCTGTCTTGGGAAGAGAGGGTCGGTCTTCTTTTGATGAGCTACCACGACTGTTGTGTGCGCCGTCCACCGTGTTCGCCGCTGCCATGGCCGCCATCTCGCGCTTCTCGGCCAGTTCTCGGTCCACCGATATGGCCGCATCTAGAAAGAAGGCATCGGACGATGACGAAAGCCGGTTCCCGTCAAAGTCGACTTCCGGGTCGGGCCGCATAGACCAGGGCTCGGGCCCAAAGAGGGCGGTCAGGTAGTCCTCCATGCTGAGCATTGTCTTGCGAGTCGGGAGGGCGGGTGCCACGTCGCTGCCCATGGAGCTCGTGGTCGATGCCGAGATGGATCGGCGATACCCTGCATTTTGCAAAAAGTGTTGGTGCTGCTGTTGCTGCTGGTAGGTGAAGGGGAAGCTCATGCGGTGGCGGCTGTTTCTGTTTTTGATACTCGAGGTGTTGTTAAAATTGGGGTTGTTGGCGGCAGCAGACGGCGGGAACGGAGGCGAGAAGCTGCGGCCACGGCTGGCAGGACGGAAGCCCGTGGTCGAACCTACACTCAGTCCAAGGCCGACACAGCCACCGGAAGTCGTTGTGTTGCTGCTGTTCACATTGCCACCGGCTGCACCACTACCGACAACAAAGACACCACCCCCATAACGTCCGGCCAAGTCGTCACGGACACTCCTTAAGACGCCGAAGCGAGCACATGGGTCATTGGCATGTGCGACGTGTTCAACGTGGAAGGTTATTGAGGTGCTGTCTGCTTGTTGATCGCCCGTCTTCGTCGGCACAACAAAGTCCGGCGCCAGAGACCCAAATGTGTACACCTCAAGCTGGGTGAGTCGAGATGCAGGTACATCACTAGCCAACCGAGTCAGAGCTTGAGAAACGACGGTGGCACCCGTGTTGTGTGCAAGGACGACAATGCGTGACCGTCGTAGATTGTTTGTGGCAAGAACAGCCCGCCGAAGCTCTGCATAAACGCTGTCTACACCACGAGCGGGCAGAACGCAGAACGGAAAGAGAAGACGCTGCAACAAGACGAGCAGTGCGTCGGCCACGGCACCATACGTGTATGCCGGCCGCATTAAAGTGACTGGCCGACCAAAGACGGCGGCCACACGAGGTCCCGTCTTGGCCAGTGACCGGGATGTGGCACCCATGCCAGGGAGAAAGAACCAATGTTCAGCACGTAGGCGGCGTAGGATGTTGTCATCGCCATTGTCATCATCGCTGTCACTATCGTCATCTTCGTCGACATTGTTGCCGGTCTCAGTGGCCCATGACCGGTAGACAGTACCCGTTCTCGCCTGGGCGCCACCATTCAATGGCCACGACGCTGTGTACACCGCCGCAAAACAGAAGACCAGCCACATCAAAAAGAGTCCTCCAGGCAGACAGAGGAAGAGTGTTGGTGCTACAGCCAACATGGCTACTTCTGCCACGGCTAGGCCAGTTTGCAACAGAGCCTCTGCCGCATCGGCAATATCATCGACGGGCACAGTCAAGAGTCTTGACCAAACACGCGGCCGAGCAACAGCCCAAACCGGGGTGCTGGCCTTGTTCCAGGCGAGACGCAAGATTTCAGGCAAGTTAGTGGCGAGCCAACGGATGTCAGACCATAGAAGGCGGCAGGGTGTGAGAGCGGTTGTGTTCTCCGGTGAGGTCGTGTTGGAGGAGATGCGTTTTATTCTAAACGTGTCTGTAGGAGGCGGTGCTTGTTGTTGCTGTTGGTGAATTCTCTGCCACCGACAGAGCGTCCCACCGGCACCGTCGACAAGTGGCGGGATGTACGTCACGACATGCTCGCTGGTGACGGGCGCGGACGGGCGGTAGGCCGTGTTGGAAGTGTTGTTAATGTTGTTGATGTTGTTGTTGTTGTTGTCAGTGTGTTCGGCAGCATACGTGGTAGAAGGTGCTGTGGAGAGCGCTGTTGAAGCGGTTGACGGTGCCGAGGAGGGAGATGATGATGGAGCAGTAGATCTCCCGGGTGTGAGAGTTGGTGAAATGGACAGTTGGGAGCGGTAGGGCGGCGATGATGATTGTGAGAGTGGCCGTGGTCGGGATATCGGCCGAGGTGAGGATGTCGGCGGCGACGGCGAGGGTGACCAGTACCGCCGCAGCGTCGACGTCGTAGATGTAGACGCCATCGAGAGAACGGAGTTGCGATAGGATGGGGAATTATGGATGGGTGAAGACGGCTCGGTGTCGGATGAGGTAGAGTTGTCCTCGTTGTCAATATCGAGATCGATCTCTTCCTCTTCGGCAACACTCGCGACGGACCACCGCGGCGATAAAGGTGAGAGTACCGAGGTGCGAGGAGACCGTTGAGAAAGACGCTGCGAGTGGTGTTTGGACACCCGTCTCGCGATATGGTAGTCGTCGGCAACAGACGAAAAGTGCCGGCGGTGGCAGTGAGCAGGTGTTGGTGGTTTTGCAGTCGTCGATGGCGAGGGCGCTTCAAGGTGCGACCGCGCAAGCCAGGGCATCGTTAGGACAGCAGATGCATGGTGTGGGGGTGAGGAAAGAAAGGGATAAAAAACTGAGAGCAGTGAGAAGTGAAGTTATTCACTTGTGAGAAAAGCCAAGATGTATGTATACAGGACGAGATGTTTGTTTGTTTTCTTTCCCCTTTTGTCACTGTCTGTAAGGAGAATGTATTGAGAGACAATACGACGTACGAGAGACAAAAAAATAAGAAACGGAAAATTCAAAGGACACAACACGCGTCTTCCTCGTGTCAAGCTATGGGAGCTCCCCAAGATGAGGGTACTTCTTGGGAGTGGTGAAAATGTATTGTGCATTCCAGTTGAAGCTTTTGTTGGTGCATTTTCGGTGCATTTTCGACGATTTGTGTGGGGGCGAGAATACGCGATGTTGACGTTGGTTGTTAGCGCAGATGAGCTGCTGAAGAGGCCTGTAATAGAGTGCGATGTTAGCGCATTCTAGCGTGTTTTCCGGCGATCATCAACAATTAACAGCGCCTTTCACTCGTTTCATCACCACATTACAGGTGGCACTAACGAGATTAAACTGCATTCCAATGCCAACAAATCTTGACAAGTTGACATCCGTTGGACGTGTATCTACCGTGTTTGTGGTCTATGCTTGTGCTCTGGTTGGCTTCTTCTGTTCCGGCTTTATCTTTGAATTCTTGACGTGTATCGCTTGCACAATATTTAATTTAATGTATCCAGCCAAGTCCAAACACTGCCGTGTTGAAATCAAACAGCGTGCACATGTATCGACACCCTGCAAGGGAGAATCTACGACACAGTTTTCACAGTTACACGTGTAGTCGTGTACATCTCCCGTCAAGGGTGGTTGATTAAGTCATTCAGCGAGGGCAGGTGAAGTAAAGTCATCATCTGTTCATTATTCTTCCTGTTCAAATACTATCGCACAAACTATCTGAGATACCAGCTACGCATACTGCTTAATCCACAACCTTTGGGTTGGTGGCCGCTTCCTCCTTGGCCCGCTTCTCATCACTGCTCGTCAACAGCTTCCGCGACACATCGTCCGTCAGCAGGTGGTCCATGTCGGTGATAAAGAAGGACGCAATCACACTCGTCAGACCAAACGCCAGGCTGATCAAGAACATGGTGCGGAAGCTTTGGGACTGGGCGACGGCAGTGGCGTGTTGAATGGCAGTCTGGATCGCTGGAGTGATGCCCGGGATGGCAGCATAGGCAGCAGCCGTGCCGGCCTCAGCAGCGGCAATGGCCTTGGGGATAGCACTGGCAGCTAGGCCGGCGGCTTCAGCGGCAGCACGTACTTCCCGTGGGATGTTGACCAGGTTGCGGTTGGCCAAGACAGTTGAGTAGATGGCAGTCGCAATGGTACCGAGGACATTGCGACAGGAGATTTGGAAACCGCAGGCCAGGCCGATATCATCCGGTGCACAAGTCAGAGGGACCAGAACAATGGCCAGCAACTCGACAAAGCCCAAGGAAAAGGCAGACAGGGCCATCAGAGCAATCGCTAGCGCACCGCGGTCGACCGTGATGGCGGCCATGGCGGCCATGAAGGCACACATGCCCATGGCGCCAATGCGGATCTGCCAGTGCAGTTTGAGCGGTTTGCCGAAGGGGCGGACCATGATGCCCGAGACGATCTGACCCAGAGCGACGGCACCACCGAGAGCAATCGAGTACCAGCCGATGCGCATCACATCGGTCGTGAACAGGACCTGGACGAGCTTGGGCCACAGGACATTCATGGAGTTGTAGATCATGGTGGCGACGGAAGTCGAGGCGAGGAGGGCGACGTAGTTGCGGTTCTTGAGAATCTGGACGGGAACAAGAGCGTGCACCTGAGCAAAAGGGTGCCAGGTCTCGTATACGGCAAAGATGATGATCGTGGCCAGGCCGCCGGCGATAGTGCCAATAACATAGGGTGACGACCAGGGATGGACACTGCCGCCCCAAGTGATGCCCAGCATAAGCATCAGGAGGCCACCGACGTACAGCAGAACACCGAGGTAGTCCAGACGGCGCAGCTCACGACGCAGAGAGGCGCCCTGGTGCAGCAGGCCGTAGCTGGGTGGGTGGTAAAAGATGACAAACAGAACAACCGACAAGCCGCAGGTGATCAAGTTGATGTAGTAGCACCAGCGCCAGGCCAGCTCTGTGTGCACAACGAGACTGCGGGCCATCACCGGACCGAAACAGCCAAAGGGGAACGACAGAATAAACTGCATGGCCATGGCGTAACCACGGTGCTTGTAGGGAACGAGCTCTTGGAGAACAATTGAAAAGCTCAGCTGGACAGCGCCGGCAATGCCAACGAAAGCCGTCGAGCCCAACAGCGTGTTGATGTTCTTTGATGTCGCCGCCATGATCGAGCCGATGACACCAGCCGTCTGTCCACCAATGACGAACCAACGACGGCCAAAGATGTCGCCGAGGCGGCCAACCAGAAGTACAACAACACCCTGGCCGAGTGTCTTGATGATGGGCACCAGCACAACGTTGGGGCTGGGCCCAATGTCGGCGTTGATAATCGTCAGGACGTTGATGGGAAGCACGTAACCGACGTACAGACTGACATTCATCAGCGTGACGGCCAGCACGGTGGCAATGAACCGCAGACTCCAAAAGTAGCCCGGCGGCAGGTTGTCGGTGCCAATGGCCGCGCTGGCCACGTTGAACTCGGTCGTGGCTGCAGAGACACCCTTGGCGAGGCCGTTCGAGCGAGTATTTTCAATCATCTCGTGAAACTGGTCCTCTGGGGCCGATTCGATGGCCAGATCAACCTGGTGGCCCATGGCTTTTTCGTCTGCCATGGTGTGAGTAAAGAGTGAAACAATCAAATAAGAAATAACCAACGTGAATTGGAAATGAAGATAGAAAGAAGAAAACAGACGGAGAGAACAAGTCTGGGGAATAGTAAAATCTGGGGTATGAAGATGGGGTCCCTGGGGCGTTGTTATATACCTTGTCTGTTGGAGATTTAATGGTTGTTCTTGGTAGATGCCTTCTCTCTCGTTTGTGTATTTCCTCCTTGCAAGAAAGGAGCGAGGAGGACACAGAGGGACCACAAGTGGGAGAGTCGTGTAAGTGGTTTTGTGTCTTGGTATTGGTGTGTGCGTATATGCGTTGGTGTGGCAGGCCGCCTGGTGTATGGTCAGGCAAGAGTGCAGTCTTCTTCAGTCCAGACGTTGTCCCTCTCCTCACAATGCCAACTGCCACTAATGACGCACCCTTGTGGTCGTCAACCTCGCTCTCGTTTTCTTTCCTTCTCACTCGTCTATTTGTTGTCTCTCGCCTTTCCTCTTTCGACAATGGCCGGACACGTTTCTCCCTTTCCCCAGACTTTGGGTCGTAGGACGGGGTCTTGGGGTTGGCGAACAAGCCCCTCGTGTCTCTGTCAAAGAGCAAAATGGAAAGGTGGTGCGTCCCCCAGATTCTCTTTTCTCCAGACTCCAGACTCCCCCGGTTTCTCGTTTCCGAGAGTCAGTGGTGCCCGGTGAGTGTGGGGCAAGTGGAGGTGTGGCAAGGACAAGCGGTACAGAGATCTGTAAGGCGAGCTGTAGGTCGAGTATTGTGTCGTCTGCTGTCTGTTGTATGTCGACTTTTGTCTTCGTCTCGTCTTCTTTTGTCTCTGCCGTCCTTCCAGGCTGTCGGTGCCGTCCTCTTGTCTTTATTTACTTTCAAAAAACATACCCTTTTCGTCGTGTATATCCTCTCTCTCCACAGCAATCACGCCTTCGCGCTTGAAGTCTCTGCTTTTCAGTGTACTCGTCCCCGTCTCATCAAACACAAATCTCGTCACCCAAAGTAAATCTTGCGTGCTGGCCAGAAAGACAAGCAAAACGACCGTAAACAGGCCAGAAGGGGACTCCAGGAAGTATCAAGTGGGCCGGCCAGCGATTGCCCTACATCCTGCATGGCAGGGAGGGTGTCGTGGGCGGACAGGACGGCAGTGCTGTGGGTGTTGATGCTGGAAAGGATTGCTGGTGAAGTTGAACAAGGTGGAAACGGAGAAGATTTCTCGCGCCGCTGTCTTCGAAAAGGGGCTTTGGCGCTTTGGGAATGCGCTGTCGTGCTAGCGCCGCCTTCTGCTGGCAGACTTTGGCAGGCACGGCAGGCGGTGGCAGGCCTGAAGTCGCACCAAAAACAGCAGGGCCAACAGGGCCAAAAGGTGTCGAGTCATGCTAGCGCGGTGCACTAATACGACGACGTCGACTAGTTGGAGGAAAAGACGGCAGGAACGACCACGAGGCACAAGAACAGGCAATGATTCACAGCAAAACTGGGCAGATGCATGAACTTATGCTGCTGGTAGAAGATGTACGACTCGACGCGCTGCAGACTAATGACTCTCGAGTCACAGACGTGGAGATGTCGTCGATGTTGCCATTAATTGGCAAACTGACGAGATCTACAAGGAGGAGACGAAGAGGGGGTATTGGAGAACATGGTGATAAATAAAATAAAAATTAAATCGAAAAGAAGAGTCTCGACCAGGAAAACAGAAACCGAAGGCTCCGGTACGAGTCGTGCATCGATGGTGACATTTGCAAAGCAAGGGTGAAGAAGAGAGGGACTTTCCAAAGCGCTGACTCGAGAATATTGACATCCATGGCATCTCAGCTTCTATTATACATTCTGCAGAATCATTAGACTGAAGTTTGTGGCAGGGGACATATTCAGCAACATTTCACAGATGGTCCCGACTCTACGTTCACGGACTTCGGAGGTTGACTGACAAATCGCCGACATCAATCCCGGTTCTTCTTCAGACTAGAGGCTGGAGATATTCCCGATAGACAATTTATTTGTTCACTTCAGCTTATACCACTTCATCGTTATATTTCCTGTCTATATCTCGACGAATCTGTCACACAATAACTATATGCCACTCGATCACTTTGCACCATACGAACACCACACATCGTCACAGACACCCACCGCCACCATGAAAAAGTCTTCCGTTGTCACAGTCAAAGAACGCACCACGTCAAGGCATCACCAGGCCAGCGAACGCACGCCTTTACTCGGTGACCCAACACAAGACCCCAACAGTGGCGCCGCCGTCGTCGATCAAGATCACTTGGAAGATGATATTGACAGCGAAGACACAGAAGCCGGCGGTGTCGCCTCACCACCCGAAGATGACGACAAGGTCCGGCCGGCCGGGTTTGCCGGTATTCTCGCATTGTTGTTGGTCGGCGTCTTTGCAGCCAATGCCGATACTTCACTGGTCCTCGCCACGTATGGCACCATCTCGTCTGAATTTCACAGTCTGGGCAGCGCGTCCTGGCTATTGACAGCCTATATGCTGGCCATGTGTGGATCACAGCCGCTATATGGGAAACTAAGCAATCTCTACGGCCGCAAGACACTGCTGTTGGTGGCATATGTCCTGTTCGCAGCCGGTTGTCTCCTCTGCGGCGTCGCCGACCGCATGTCGACCGTCATTATCGGCCGTCTCATCAGTGGCTGTGGTGGATCCGGCATGACTTCTGTCGTTTCGTTTCTGATTGCCGACATGGTCCCCAAACGCGAAGTTGCCGCGTACCGCAGCTATGTCAACCTTGTCACGACGCTCGGTCGCAGCTGTGGTGGTCCTCTCGGTGGTTGGCTAGCTGGTACTGTTGGTTGGCGCTGGTCGTTCCTGGCCCAGGTGCCTGTGACAGTTCTGGCCATTATCTTGGTCGGGTGGCGGCTCACTGTCCCCGAAAAAGTGTTCCCAGCGGGTGATGAGGAGGAGACCACAAGCACATCTCGCCTTCGCCGCATCGATTTCCTTGGTGCTGCACTGATGTGCGCCACAATCGTCACTTTCTTGCTTCCCCTCAGCATGGGTGGCAGCCAGTTGCCCTGGACTCACCCCTTGATGCTGGCCCTTTTTGGCGCTTCGCAGGTTCTGGCTGGCTTCTTTTGCTACGTCGAACTTCGTGTCGCCAAAGAGCCCATCTTCCCGCTTCCTTTGCTGGCCAGACGCGATGTCGTCCTGCCTTACCTCATCCTCTTCCTCCAAAACATTGCGCAGACATTCATGATGTATGGCGTCCCGCTCTATGTCCAGGTGACACATGTACCCGCTGCTTCACCCGCCGCTGCCGGTCTCTATCTCGTCCCTGCCGTCGTCGGTAACACTGTCGGCGGTCTCGCCACGGGCGCCTACATTCAAAAGTTTGCCCGCTACCAGCGGCCCACTGTTGTTGGCACCATCGTGGCTGGCCTCTGCCATTTGTTGACGACCATCCGCTGGACAGGCCACACTTCTTGGCCCGAGTCTCTCTACATCTTCCCTGGCGGTATGGGAACCGGCATCATCCATGCCAGCACGTTTATGGCCATCACAGCGAGCACCTCCGACGAGGAACTGGCGATTGCCGGTGGTGGACTCTTTCTCAGTGGTAACTTTGGCTCTCTTCTGGGTGTCACGCTGGCTAGCAGTGTCATCCATGCCGTCACCTCGAGAGTGGCCACAGCCAACTTACCTGACCGGCCGGATGTTGTTGCCAATGCCCTGGCTGATGTTGGATACATCACTTCACTGACGGGCCGGCTGAGAGACGGCATTGTCAGTGCCTATGTTGCCGGCTTCCGGAGCAACTTTGCACTTGCTCTGTTAGCGTGTGTTATCAGCTTGGTGTTAAGTCTCATGATCAGAGAGAGACGCTTTTGAGAGGCCGTAGCGGCTAATGTTAGTGTGGTTGGTGGAGTTAGAACCAACGACAAAAATTATATATAAGAGTGTGTATAAAGTGCATTTGTTAGACATCTGTAAATAATAAAGCCAGTCTTGAAGTAGAAAATTGAGCACGATATACCGGTTTTTCGTTTTGCCCTCGCTGTGGCGCCCGTCTTTTGGAGCAACTTTAATGAA